>NCTC01003599.1:43414-101637 GCA_002319775.1 Fagopyrum tataricum
GCGTCTGTGTACCTGCTGATGCAAATTTACGTCAAAGGATATTACAGGAGGCTCATTGCACCCCTTACTCGGTACATCCAGGTACGAGTTAGATGTATCAAGACTTGAGACGTCTATATTGGTGGGGTGGGCTGAAGCCCGATGTGGCCAGATTTGTAGCGCAGTGTGCAACCTGCCAGCAGGTCAAGATAGAGCATTGTAGACCTACAGGTGAGCTCCATCCACTTCCTGTTCCACAAAGGAAGTGGGAGGACGTCACCATGGATTTTGTGACTGGGCTGAGACCGAGCTGGAGTTTTGATGCTATTTGGGTGATTGTAGACAGATTGACGAAGACGGCACGTTTCATTCCTCTTCCCACCAAGGAATGTTCATTGACTTATTTAGGGGCCGGGAAACGTGGCTGGTGAGCAGATTAGTTGAGGAGTACACTAAGCAGATAGTGAGACTCCATGGTGTACCGAGGACGATCGTTTCTGACAGAGATGGGCAATTTACCTCGAGATTCTGGCAGTAGATTCAAACTGCCCTGGGGACGAGTTTACACTTTACTACTGCATTTCATCCTCAGACAGATGGTCAGTCAGAGAGGACCATTCAGACGCTGGAGGACATGCTGCGAGCTTCTGTGTTGGATTGGGGACAAGTGTGGACGGATCACCTCCCACTAGTTGAGTTCTCATACAACAACAGCTGGCATGCATCTATTGGGATGGCCCCATATGAGGCACTGTATGGGCAGAGATATCCTACACCGTTATGCTGGGATGAGTCTAGTACTGCTAGTGGCTTGACATCTGATCAGATTCAGGATGATGTGGCTCGAGTAGCACTGATTAGAGAGCGGATGCTGACTGCCCAGAGCCGTCAGAAGTCGTATGTAGATAAGAGGCGTAGACCTCTAGAGTTCAGAGTTGCAGCCCATGTGTGGCTGAGAGTGTCCCCAACACGAGGTGTTAGGCGTTTTGGCATTAAGGGGAAGCTGAGTCCCCGATATGTCGGACCGTTCGAGGTTTTGGATCGGGTTGGGAGCACAACATACATATTAGCTTTGCCTCCGAGATTAGAGGGTGTTCACCCTTTATTCCACGTGTCCTCAGCTGAGGGAGTATATACCAGATCCGAGACACATAGTGAGTTATGATGATCTAGTGGTCGAGCCGGACCACACTTTTGTGGAGCACCCTATTGCTGTCCTAGAACGAGGTATGAGACGTCTGCGTTCGAAGGACATTCCTATGCTGAAGATACAGTGGTCGAGACGTGGACTTGAGGAGGCTACATGGAAGACTGAGGATAGTATCCAGAGGAACTATCCAGAGTTCTATGCCGAGATAGGTGTACTAGTAGGATCACCGAGTAGATCTTAGTACTATTTTGGTGAGTATTATGTGCTTATATGCTTATATGCTATGATGTGTTTAGTTTCATACTAGCTTTGATATGATATATGATCTTAGTAGATCTTGTTGCACTAGTATGATTATTGTTTATAGTTGGAGATGGTTCTTTCCTCCATGCTATTGTGATACGTTTAGGATTCAACTGGAGATGGTTATTTCTCCATGCTATTTTGATGGACATAGTGTTACTGGAGTTGATGATTTCCTCCATGCGTATGTTTGAGGTTATAGAGAGAGTTGTACCTCGGCTTGAGAGTCCGAGTAGTTTGAGGATTTTACAAGTTTCGGGACGAAACTTGTTTTTAGGGAGGCTAGATGTAAGAGACCGGACGGAGGTGATGGTGCATGGCCGAGCGCTCCGGACGGGATTTAAGGTTCTCAGCCGAGACTCCCGAAAACGCCGGGCGGAATTTAGGGTTCATGAACGAGACTACCGAGAGTGCCAGGCGGAGATTAGGGCTCGTGTCCGCTGGCGTCGAGGAACCCATGCGGAGATTAGGGTTCACGCCTGAAGGTGCCGCTGGCTTCGAGGAGCCCGGGCGGAGATTAGGGCTCGTGTCCGCTGGGGTCTAGGAACCCGGGCGGAGATTAGGGTTCACGCCGGTAGGTGCCGCTGGCGTCGAGGAGCCCGGGCGGAAATTAGGGTTCGGACCCGTTGGCGTCGCAGAGCCCGGGCGGAGATTAGGGTTCACGTCTTGCTCCGCTGGTGCCTCCTTGCTTCCGCTTGCTTCCTCCCGTCCGCCATGCGTACGTTCCGCCTGCTTCCTTCCGTCCGCCATGCGTACGTTCCGCCTGCTTCTCCTTGCTTCCGCTTGCTTCCTCCCGTCCGCCATGCATAAGTTCCGCTTGCTTGCTAGCTTGCTTTCCACACTCAGCTTCCTTCCCTCGTCGATCCAACGTTTGCATGGCTGGGCATTCTTGATCATGGGTTCCTGAAATAGTTAAGAGAGTAATGAGTGACTTGTTAACATTAAATAATTCATGTAAGTTGAACGTTCCATCCCCACCTAGACAACTGTAGTGAACTTGAAAGTGTGCAGCCCGAGAAGAGCATAACATCCTTGTAGCTACCATGCATTAACAATAACCCCCTTGACGTAGCCTCTTGAACCTCCTTTGCTCTTGATCTTGTAACGGGTCCTTGGTCTTCATGGGATGGTGGTGAGTCATATGATGGCTCACGTAATGGTCCTCCATCACCTACCATGTTTGAAGTGTTGCAGTTCTGGAAAGGTATGAGTTCACTACTGATGATGTTCTCATCATGCCATCAAACATGGAAGATGTTGATATTCCTAATGAGCTCATTGTTGCTAGAGATGCATACATATGCATATAAATTTTTGTATTTGTAGAATTACTCATACTAGTTCCTACTTGTAATAAGAGTGCACCTTATATAGAAGTAGTATATAAATTTGCCCCCTCTAAAGGAATATTTGTATAAAATTAAATTAGACTTGTGTATTGCCTTAATTTATGCGTAATGCTTTGATTTTGCTCTCTTATCTTTGCATAAATCTTCACTAATGGGTTCATGAGTTTGTTGTTCAATGATCGACTATTGATCACTTCATTGCTTGCACTTTGTATCACTTTAATCATATACATAATTTTTCAATTTGAAAATTTTTCATTCAATTAATATTCCTAAAATTCAGGAGGTGTTACAAAACCATATAGCACTTACTAATAATTAGAGATGGGAAAACGCGGGCAAGTCCGCCCGTCCGCAAAAACGGGCGGGTATGGTGCATAAAGTAGGTCCGTCCGGGCCGCTAAGTCCGGCCCGTCAAGCCCACTTTATGTATTTGTTTAATTTAAATATGTAAAATATATACACAAATAGTAGGAATCAAACCTGATTCCTCAAAATAAGGTTCAGATGTTCATGACCAATGAGCTACTTTAAATTATGTGTTAGGATTTTATTTATTTTATATTTAACATGTAAACTTTTTATTTTTTCAAAAAAAAATATAAAACACGGGGCACACCCGTCAGGCCCGAAGCCCACTCCCGGCTGGTACGGACAAGACCCTAGGCCCAAAGCCCGGACTCGGCCCGAGTCCGACCTGCAAAACGGGTAAATTTTTTATGGGAGCCTGGCCCGAGCCCGGGGATACCCAAGTCTACTAATTATTGACTAATTGAACTTTTTTAATAAAAGTTGGGTATTTTTAAGTGGATTATTTTTAGGTGATAATAATATTGTAACGCATAACTTCAAATTTGTCATTGGAAATAAACTAATAAATTATGTTTAATAAAACTAATTTATAAATTTAAAATAACAATTACATATTTTAGTTAGTCATATTTCAAAAGATTTATTAGAGAATAACATTATTTATTTTGGTTGGAAGATAATGTTTAACTACAATCTCTTTATAATAGTTATAAAAAAAACTATAAAAAAAGAAAAGAAAAATACAATGGATGAAGCCCCTTTACGTCATTTTACGTTTCTATCAGTTTTGATAAGCCCGTAATTTCCAAACACTCAACAAGCTTATAAAAATTATTTGATTAGTACGATTTGGTTTCTAGACCGAATTTTAGAATTAAGATTGTAGGAACTCGATTAATGAAAGACAAGGGAAGTTTAAAACTAACCTACTCGTACGAATCGGACTTGAGAATGAGTGATCACCCGTACTACGAAGGGTTTTAATCAATTTAGAATCTCAAGATACAACTTTCCTTTGCTTCAGACTGGGTAATTAGCTCATGGAATACTCTCAGACTCGGACGTGGAGGAGAGAGAAGAGTGGAAAAGATTATTAATTGAGGTGTTGGTGTGTTTTAGAATGACTCATCCAGTCTCCTTTTATAGGAGTTTTGGAGGAGGTTGTTGGGATGAGATAATCACTCTCGTCCACCCAATTCCGTTGGAATTGAAATAAATCTAAGTTATGCAGATAATATCAAATCCAACCAATGGATAACTTAGATTCACGTTGGGTTGGACCAGCCGCCGGATTGGGTTTGCGTCCTATTTGGGCATGTGTTTAAATGAAAGTCAAACCAAATTAAAAAAATGTCTTGGACCAGCCAAAAACAAAAATGATAGGTGTACAACCCAACATCAGGTCCACAAGGCCCTCAGTCTGAAGCTATTCCCACATTCTCCCAAATCCACGAGCCCGCTAACGGAAAGCGTCACACCTCGCCTCGGCGCGAACACCCTCGTGTATGATTTAGCAATCGCTAGACCGTCGCTCAGTAGACTTAGTTAACCATAATTGATTCTCTCAAGGTGCATTTAATTCTCTCAAGGTGTATTTAATACACTCATCTTTGGTCATTAATTTCTCATTAATTTGGACATTATTTTATACATATGAGTATACCGAGTTGTAGTAATCGGAACCACAAAGTTAACGCTCCAGTTTTCCGGCGTTGATATTGGCCGGAGCCCACCGAAAAATTCCCCGCAAAAACCTTCGGGCACAAGTTCATAAAAATGATTCCAACAACTTCAATTTTGATGCTACTTCCCACAAAAGATACTTGCTTAGCAATGGCCTTGCTCTCACTTCTCAAATGGTATTATACATTTCCAATCTTTCATTTGTATCTTTGTTTGATTAACCTCTTATTATTAAAAGTGAAAGTTTGTAGATTTCGAATGAATAAATGCATGAGTTAGTCTTTTTCATGGTCATTTTCAAATGGAATAGTTGGAATCATTATGGTCACAAGTAGGGTTGTGCATCCGGTCCGAATCAAACTGGACCGGACCGGAATTTACGGTCCCGGTGTAGACTGGTGGATCAGAATTTTCAAAAATCTGGACCGGAAATCGGACCATTACAGTCCGAACCGGTTCGAATCGGAATAAATAAATATTTTTTTTGATAAAATTAAAAAAAAATTATTAAAAATAAAATATCCAAAAAATATTTAATTTATATATATACGTACACAATATATATGATTTTTTAAAAATATATAAATTAAAATTATTAAATAATACAAATAATTAAATTTTGGTCCAATCCGGTCTTTTCCGGTCTAGACCGGGACCGGACAAGAACTTAAATGGGACCGTAATTTTCAAAATTCCTGGATCGGGGACAGGACCGAATTTGATCCGGTTTTTCGGTCCGGGTTCAGTTTTTCACATCATTGCAACATAAATGAAGACCATATCAAATACAACCGGTAAAAATAGCATTCAAATCTTACCTATATTTATCTTAGCAAAATATTGTATTTTTATTTTAATTGGTTGTTGTTGCTGTTAATATTATTATTATTACTACTATTACTATTATTAATTATTACTATTACTATTACTACTATTATTATTATTACTATTATTGTTACCATTGATATTATTACAATTGTTATACTACTATTACTATAACTATTACTATGTTATTCGGTTGATGGTAATTATTATTACTACTATTATTGTTACTATTACTACTATTATTATTACTATTATTATTACTATTGATATTATTACAATTATTATTAGTATTATAATTATTATTAAGTTTATTACGTTTGATGGTAATTGTTACCGCTAAATTTTCTTTTTTGATATTTTTTAGTTACCTCGTTTTGTGTTATTTTATTGATATCATATAAATTTCGATTTTGATATTTTACCGTTATCGTGATGTTTTTTTTTATAACTATGTTGTTGATGTTAATTTTTCCGTGTTTCTTATTTTTTGGTTATTTGGTTATGTAATTAAAAAAATAATGAAATTAAAAATTATACAACTCATTTGAAAATGACATAACAATTCGAATTTGTTTTAAAAAATCAAGCTAATAATGAAAGTTTGTTGAACCCCTTTGTTGTTCTTGGGTTGTTCTTCATGATGGGTCACATTTTTCACGGGCACTTGAGACAAGAGCATGTTGTTTAACTGTTTGATTTTCTCCGCCGACGGGTTTCTTTTGTTCCGTTGAAGTCGGGCCAACTGTGAGCAGATGAGAGTGTGATGATGAGCGCGCTAAACCGCAAAAAGAGTCGTGATGTTGGGCACCCTCTTGAATCTTGTCAAGGAGCTACATGAAACGATGTCTTACAAAGTCAGGTATAAATGACTTCTTCGTTATTTCGCACAACCCATCTATGATCCTCGCCGTTAAATAATAACTTGTAATGTCGTGAAAACGTATTTCTTCTACCCACTATATGTCGGATGGGTTAAAGAGGAATCTCTTGAACCCTGATCGTAGAAGTTTTACCGAAGTACAAACAAACTCCCGCAAGGATATGGAATTAAATGTAGTATAATTGGGTATCAAATTCAAAAATATTGTGTATGATTTGGATGACACTAATCATCAATTATTTTAAGTGAAAGCAAGCAATAGTGCAGCTATGGAAGCCATATAACCTGATTCGCGTCCAAACACTCGATCTGCTCATTATATCGAAGCAATCGATTAGAAGAAATCTTTAAAGTTTGTCAGGTCTCGAAATGGCCCCCGAGTGGGCCAGGTTGAACGTTTGGGCCCGTGGCGATTCTTGCTTGGAAGCACGGGAAATTAATGGAGATCGATCAAGTGTCGTATATTAAGAAAATGTAAGTAGTAGTAGTTTAATGTGAAATGTAATTGTGAAATTAGTAATGTAGTTACCAAAGAAGAATGGTGAACATAGCAATTTGCATCGTTCCACTCCGGGATGCATCACCCAATTGTCTATAGAGGTAAGCGAGGGTGAGGGTCCCCCATGTTGTTACGCCCATTGTGTTGTGGTCGCGTAAAGATCAAGGTAATAAGACATGACCTTGGAACCCGACTTGTCCAAGAACATCGTTAAAGCAATCATGCTTCAAAGTCCCTAAAAAATTGTGAGATTTATCGATTTTCATATTCCTATTGGAAAAATGTGTCTCATTATTGTCTCACATTTCCACACGATGAATTCACAAACGCCTCCTCCATAAATTACAGTGCAGAGTGCATAAACTACTACACAAGGAGTAATATGACATATCGTGCTAACTTGAAATTGCAAACATTATTCATGAAGGACGCGTCTTCGTAAAAACTGATGTTGATATCTTTTGACATCAAATACGTTAGTTTGATAACACATTTGACGGCTTGGGCATGCCTGTTCAGGTTGCCGTAAACGATGTTGTAGTGGAGAACCTTCGGACAATGATAAAGATAGGTGCATTGTCATATTTCTAGATAACACAACTCGGTACCATGTGGAGGACACTTAAAAACCCAAAGAGTGTGTTCATAGAAGAGATTGAGGCAAATACAAAAGAAGACCAAGGAAAGATCCAAATGTGTGCAAGAAATTGGGTTTTTAACAAACATAAAAAAAATTTAATAACAAGGAAAGGTATGAAATAAAACGAAAAGAGACGGAGAAAAAGAAATGATATAAAAGCAAGAACATGATCCAAATGCACATATTGTGATAGGAGGTTATGACTTCGAGCTCGAGAATTTCGAGACTTTGATGGTTCTGTAGGTCTGTTTTCTTAGGGATATTGCGAGCGATGGTAACTATGGAATTCGAGCACTTTGTGTGTTGTTGGGTATGGGGGAGGATCAACGCCTACAAATGCGCATGACTTTGTTGATGACTTACGGAGAACCATGATTGGGAATCTTCTTAAACGAAGAAAACAAGCTCTTGAGCAGATGTATAGTAGCATACATTGGTTTCACGAGGGTATTGTGGCGCCTTTGATGCACTGGATGCAAATGCCCCTTAGTGGTGTGTTGTTTGATACGTTCTTTCAATGTACACTCGTATTATTATATTGGAATTGGGCGAATACAACCCTCCTGCTTGTTCAAAAAGAACTTGTTCCGACGCCTTCACAAGCGGATATGTTGGTTATCTAGGTTGGGACCGACAATGCCATCATTTTATCCCAATAAGTATTATGTCTTTTCTAAATAGTCTTATAAATTATGCTTTCCTAAATTCGGCTTTCATTTATACAAATGGTTTGCACCGAGGGTTGTCCACTACAACCTATTCTCGCATATTGGAACATCGTACGTGACGAAAGTGTGGACGGAATGAATAATGTGAGAGCCTTTTCTTTCGGACCGAGATTGGACCTTAGCCGAGATTGACTTTGTACGAGATTGGTCTTTCCGCACCCGCGGGCAGGACTGCCGCTCCTGCGGGTTTCCGCCCCTGCGACTCAGGGAACTGCCCCTGCGGTTTCCGGCGGCTGCAGCCGGTTTTGTTGACTCCTTTGACCCTTGCTTTACCCTTTGCTTACTTCTTTCTTTCCCTTGGCTGATCAAGGGTTTCATCTTCACTTCTCTTCCTCAGTGCTCACGTCCTCCTTGCTTCTCCTTCACCTTCCTTTGATCTTGTTCTTGTTCTCCTTGGAGTTTTGTTTGGAAGTTGTGCTTTGTGGTTGATGATGATGCGAGTGATGTGTATGCTGAGCTTGGAAGCCAGCTACTAATGTGTGTGACTCTCCCTGCAGCCTAGGATCTTCAGTAGTGGTGAGTTCTTGCTTCTTCTCCTTCTCTTCTTCTTTGATTCCATCTCCTTAGCTTAGGATTAGATGTTTGGACATAGGATGATGTTGAAATGTGTATGTTGTTGCATGTGTGTGAATTGGATGAGAGAAGACGTGATTTGATCACGTGAAGAGCCAAAGAGAAGCCGCGGGTTCATGTTCTGCACAGAGGCCGCCCCCGCGCCTAGAAGTCGCCGCCCCTGCGGAAGCCGTGCCGCAGCGCATGCGCTAGCGCCTTGCCTGCATTGCCTGCGTCCCGTGTCACCGCGCCTGCGGCTGATCCCTGCCGCGCCTGCGGGTTGTCTACTCCGCTCATGCGTCCCTTGATCACGCAGGTGTGTCTTGTCCCGGGACTACCCATAGTGGGGTAGCTCCTTTCCTTTCCTAGTATGAGGGAACTAGTACCATGCTAGGTATCGGTTTATGATGAGTATGATATAGATATGTCGGTTAAGGCCTTTGTAAGAGCCGTAATCTTCGGACCGAGATAGGACTATGGCCGAGATCGGCTTTGGGCCGAGATTGACCAATCCGCCCCGCGGGTAGCTAGCACCGCCCCTGCGGCTGACCGCCCTTGCGGCTCCTTGGACCGCCCCTGCAGGTTCCGGCGGCTGCAGCCGTCTTCTTTGACCTTGTTGACCCGTGCTTTACCCTTTACTTTGCTCCTTCTTACCTTTGGCTGATCAAGGGTTTTTCTTCATCTTCTTCTCCAGCTTCTCTCCACGTTCTTTGCTTCCCTTGCTCCCTTGGATCTTGTTCTTGAGTTGTGGAAGAGTTTTGTGAGAGTTTTGTGTGTATGGTACCTTGTGTGAGTGTTGGCTGAGGTTATGCTGGGCTTGGAAGCCAGCCTTGGTGTATGTTGAGCTCTCCTGCAGTCTTAGACCACAAGTGTGGTAAGGATTCTTCTTCTCTCTTCTTCCTTTCTTGTTCTTCCTTCATAGCTTAGGGTTAGATGCTTGTCTAGGTGCGTTCTGATGTTGTATGTGTATATATGTGTATGGGCTTGGCTTTGGATGAGAGAAGACGTAAATAGATCACGTGAAGAACCGAAGGAGAATTGCAGAATCGCGTTCTGCGTTTTGCCGCCCCCGCGGTCAAGAGTCACCGCCCCCGCGGCGACAGTGTCCAAGCGCCAGCGGCGTGCCCGCGGCCACCTACTTTCGCCCCTGCGTCCCTTGTGCCCCGCAGGTGTGTTTTGTTCCGGCTCTACCTAAAGCTAGGTAGATCATTTCCTTTCCTAGTGTGAGCAGTAGTGGCATGCTAGGTACGAGTATGAGGTTAGAATGAGTTTGAGTACGGAACTGTTTATGCCGGTTACGGCCTTGAGGTTACGAGTTGGAATATGATCCGTATGGATCCCTTGGGTCTAGGTGTGACCCCTTGTTATGGATAGGGTTGTGATGTTGTGTTATACCTTGTTTAGGTTGTGTTGATCTCAAGAGCGGAGCCGATTGTGTTTGAGTCTGAGACTCCCGAGGTTGAGGTAAGTCCATAGGACTTACTTAGCTGCCCTCCATATATTGGATGTGTGCCTGAGTGGTGGATGTTATGCTTTATAGCCCGTATGCTATATTGTATTACTGACCTATGGTCTATTGACTGCCCATTGTAGGGCCGTGACAACTTGTCCATTCATCCCGCTGGGAGTTTGAAGGTTCTCTTCGGGCAGGCCCGTATGGCTCAGTGGGCCGGCCACCTGCACCACTCCTATAGGGTACACAGGAGGTGGGACCGGATCCCATTCCAGCTGACACCATTCCCGAGAGGCGAGGGTTATATTCCTCGTGTCACATACGTTCATATTGAGTTATTATTTATACGTTGTATGCGCCGGACTATTATTATAAGATAATAAAATTGGTAAATGTGTGACAACATGTTTATATGTTTAAGTTCTGACGTGTGCATGTGCTCTAGCATCTTCCTTTGTATCTGTTTGGTTAGCTAACGGTGTAATGCCGTGTTATAGACTTTGCAGGTTAGGACACTGCAGAGTGATCCAGACGGGGCGACCTGCTGAGGGCTCCGTACACTGGGGTTATACTCGTGGATGGGTATTTTGGATATGTATATATATATATGATATGTTTTGTTGTACTCAACAGTTGTATAAACCTTTTGACATGTTTATATATCAGTTTTATGCTTTGGTTTTAATCTGTTTGTGCCTTGTTGTAAGATCGGTGAAATTGTTGTTAGGCTAGGGTCAAGATCCATTGTGAGATCCTAGCCCGGTAGCACCTCGAGTCCGGCGGATTCGGGGTGTTACAAAGGTGGTATCAGAGCCCAGGTTGACAACAATGACACTTGTAATCTGCGATAAAGGTCGAATAGATAAATAAACAAAACCCGAAAGGGGTCTGACT
This sequence comes from Fagopyrum tataricum, assembly GCA_002319775.1. Classification (NCBI taxonomy): domain Eukaryota; kingdom Viridiplantae; phylum Streptophyta; class Magnoliopsida; order Caryophyllales; family Polygonaceae; genus Fagopyrum; species Fagopyrum tataricum. Next base: position 54,662 of record NCTC01003599.1, read on the forward strand.
TTTCAAAAGGTTTTGGTTTTGAAATGAGTACAAAACGTTTTGGGATATCGTGTACGTGAGCCATCGCCCCTCTGAAGATCTTGACAGTATATATATATATATATATATATATATATATATATATATATATATATATATATATATATAGATATTCTGTTGTGATTGATTTGATATATACATACGGCATACATATAGCCTTCTGAGTTAGGTTTACGTCTTCTGCAGATGGTTTAGACTAGAGCCTTACCTGCAGCAGAACGAGGTAGAGGTAGACCCCCTCTGGGTAGAGGACAGGGTAGGACTTCCGCTGTTGATCCACGCGCAGCGGAAGAGGTTCATGAGGACGTTGCAAAGAGTGTTGTTCCAGAGACTGGGAACGGCGCAGCTGGGGGACAAGGTCCACGGCGAGTCCGGTCAGATGCCTCGGATTATGTCTCCATGGGAGGACCAGAGTTTCGTGAGTATATCCGGCGAGTAGAGGAGGTTGTCAGAGCAGGTAGACCTATTCCAGATCTACCAGTACATGAGGGACAATCTGAGAGGTCCCACGGGGTAACTGAGGTGCCAGCTGCACCGGCGCCTATTGCTGAGATTACTCGAGTTACAGAGGAGCATAGAGGGCCTAGACCAGACACTTGGTTGAAGGCATTTCACTAGATGGGTGTACCCCCTTTCTCTAGGAAGGTGGGGCTCAAGGTTGAGGTGTGGATTGGACATGTGGACTCATCTCTAGAGTCCATTAGATGCCCAGAAGATAGGCAAATAGAGTTAGTGTAGACTCTGTTCAAAGACTTAGCACAACACTGGTGGAGGTGTGTACGAGCACAGGTTGACAGTTATGTTCAGATGCGGACTAAGATCAGAGAGCGTTTCTGCCCTGCCTCACTGAGGAGAGAGAAACTGCGAGATTTTTTGGAGGCTGGATTTGAGGATGTACCAGTCTCAGAGGCTATCCGGAGATTTCAGGAGGAGCTGGCATTGCTGGACCAGTTGCACCTTCTGTGGATCAGCATGTATATTTGTTTTCCCGACGACTGAGGGATGCCACCCGGGCCTATATGGCGGGATTTCATTGTGAGTCCTTGATGGACTACCAGGATAGAGCCGCCGATTATGAGCGTGAGCGGGTTAGTCAGAGGAGAGCTTCTCGGACCGGAGGGTCTGAGAAGAGACAGCGTACTGGGCAGACCAGTGGTACTGGAGGAGCTGCTGGCTCAGGACGAGGCCAGAGCCGCCAGAGTCAGCCCACATCTGCATCAGCTACAGATAGGGTACGATAGTGTTTCAACTGTGCTGAGTATGGACATATTAGAACAGAGTGTACAAGGAAGATAGTGACTTGCTTCACTTGTGGTGGACGAGGTCACAGAGCTGTTTTCTGTAGACAAGGCGGAACTTCGTCTCAGCAGGGTTCTACTCCTGCCAGTATAGCGGGAGGTGGACGGAGGCCACCTCAATAGCAGCATATACAGGGACAACAGAGAGTCCCAGATCGTCCTACCACTCAGGGATTTGCTCCTGGGTTGGGTAGAGGCAGAGGTCGTGGGGGAGCACCACTGACAACAGAGGGCCACAGGGCCGAGTTTTTGAGGTGAGGAGTGCAGAGGAGCCAGCTGCACCGCCTGTTACAGGTACCATTCTGATCCATGGTTTACCTGTTAGAGTTGTTTGATTCTGGAGCTATGTCTTCTTTTATATCTGATGCTTGTAGTGAGTGTTTGAGTTTAGATATGATTGAGGGGATACCCTTTAGTATAGGGTTACCCGATGGTAGTAGGGTCAAAGGTACCCATGAGATTTGTGACTGTCCCATTTTTGTAGGGACCCGTGTTTTACTGGTTGACTTCTTGGTCATGCCATTAGAGCATGAAGAAGTCATAATAGGTATGGATTGGATGGATGGACTTTCTACAGTCTTAGATATAGGTAGGAGGACCGTTACTTTTCTACCGAGTTAGGACAGATAGAGGTTTTCCGAGGATGGGACCTTGGAAAATCTAATATGGTTAATAGTGCGATATGAGCAGTTAGATTGTTTGCACATAGATGTGAGGTCTTTTGGTGTTATGCCATGAAGGAGGGGGAGAGTCCAGCATTAGAGGATATCCCCGTGGTCTGTGAGTTGTAGATGTGTTCGCTGAATCGTCCGATTTGCCGCCTCAGAGGAGTGTGGGCTTTGGTATTAAGTTAGAGCCGGGTACGAGACCGATCTCGAAGGCCCCATACCGGATGACGCCTGTCGAGATGTTAGAGGTGAAGAAGCAACTCGAGGAGTTGGCCGAGAAGAGTTTTTAGTCACCCTAGTATATCTCCATGGGGAGCACCTATGCTCTTCGTACGGAAGAAGGACGGATCGTTGAGACTGTGTAGTGATTACAGAGAGCTGAACAAGGTGACCAGTAAGAATAAGTATCCATTGCCGTGTATGGATGACTTATTGGATCAGCTTCAGGGAATGATAGTATTTCCAGGATGGACCGGCGCTCAGGATATCAGCAGCTGAGGGTGAGAGAGCAGGATGTGCACAGGACAACTGAGGATTTGGTTGCAGGCTTTGCGGGATAGAGAACTTTATGTTGAGTTCTCTAAGTGTGAGTTCTGGATGCCAGAGGTAGCATTCCTGGGTCATGTGGTTTCAGCTGAAGGGATCAAGGTTGATCTGGAAAAGATCGAGGCAGTAGCCGCTTGGACTACACCGACGAACGTCAGGGAAGTACGTAGCTTCCTTGGCCTAGCCGGTTATTACAGACGCTTCGTGGAGGGATTCTCTATGATTGCCCGTCCACTGACGAGTTGCTGAGGAAGACTACCAGATTTGTATGGTTTGATCAGTGTGTACAGAGTTTTGAGGAGCTGAAGAGACGTTTGACTTCTGCTCCTATTTGGGCACAGTCAGAAGGTATTGAAGGATTTGGTCTGATTAAAGTTGGACTTTTGGTTTCCGGATGAGGATACCCAGCTGAGTACTTTAGAGATTCTACCTGATCTATTGAGTGAGATCCAACAGAAGCAGGAGACCTGCCAGACCTTGATGAGGGTATGAGGTAGGATGTCTCGGGATGAGGCACCACATTTCCTGCTAGGAGCAGATGGAATTTTGAAACGCCGCGGTCGAGTATGTGTACTTGTTGATATAGAGCTGAGACAGAGGATTTCACAAGAGACTTACTGTATACCTTACTCTGTACATTCAGGTACGGGTAAGATATATCAGAACTTGAGACGTTTATATTGGTAGAAAGGGCTGAAGCCGATGTAGCCGATTTGTGGCACAGTGTGCGACCTGCCAGCAGGTCAAGATAGAGCATTGCAGACCTAGAGGTGAGCTCCATCCACTTCCTGTTCCACAGAGGAAGTGGAAGGACGTCACCATGGATTTTGTGAGACAGGGTTTTGATGTCATTTGGGTCAGAGTGGACCGATTGACGAAGACGGCATGCTTCATTCCTATTAGAGAGACGTGGCCGGTGAGTAGATTAGTAGAGGAGTACACTAGGTAGATAGTGAGACTCCATGGTGTACCGAAGACGATCGTCTTAGACCGAGATAGACGATTTACCTCGAGGTTCTGGCAGCAGATACAGACTGCCCTGGAGACAAGTTTATATTTTTTTACTGCGTTCCATCCTCACATAGATGGTCAGTCAGAGAGGATCATTCAGACGCTGAAGAATTTGCTGCGAGTTTGTGTTTTAGTATGCATTTGTTGGGATGACCCTTATGAGGCATTGTATGGGCAGAGATATCGTACACCGTTATGCTAGGATGAGCCTGGTATAGCCAGGGGTGTGACACCTAATCAGATTCAGGATGATATGGCTCGAGTAGCACTGATTCGAGAACGTATGCTGATTGCGCAGAGCCGTCAGAGGTCGTATGCAGATAAGAGGTGTAGACCTCTAGAGTTAGAATTGGAGCCCATGTGTGGCTGAGAGTGTCCCAACACGAGGAGTGAGGCGATTTGGCAGTAAGGGGAAGTTGAGCCCCGATATGTCGGACCGTTCGAGATTCTGGATCGGATTGGGAGTGCAGCTTACAGATTAGCCTTGCCTCCGAGATTAGAGGGTGTTCACCCTGTGTTTCACGTGTCTCAGCTGAGGGAGTACATACCATATCCGACACATATCGTGAGTTATGATGATTTGGTGGTTGAGCCGGACCACACGTTTGTTGAGCATCCTATTGTAGACCTAGAGCGAGGTATGAGACGCCTGCGTTCGAAGGACATTCCTATGTTGAAGATATAGTGGTAGAAATGAGGACCTGATGAGGCTACCTTGGAGACTAAGGATAGTATCTAGAGGAACTATCCCGAGTTTTATGCTGAGATAGGAGTACTAGGGAAATCACCGGGTAGATGTTAGCTTTACCTCGGTGAGTGTATATGCTTATGTGTTTATGTGCTTATATGCGATACTGTGTTTATTTCGTGCTACCTGTGATATGATGTGTTTATGATCTAATTCAGATCCTGTTGTGCTAGTACGACCGATAGGTATAGCTGGAGATAGTTCTTACCTCCATGCTATTTCGAGATATAGTAGTGGATGGAGATATCTTCTCCATGCCCCGATGATGGTTTGGCTAGAGATGCTTCTCTCTATGCCCCGGTTAGTAGCGTGATCTGTTGCGGGAGATGATGGTTCTCCATGCCCGTGTTTGAGGTTATAGCGTATGGTTGGACATCTGGTACGAGATATGATACCTCCGTTAGAGCGAGAGTATCCCGGTTTTGAGTCTGAGTGCCTTCGAGGTTTGTACAAGTTTCGGGACGAAACGTGTTTTTAGGTGGGAGAGATGTAAGAGCCGTAATCTTCTGACTGAGATCGGACCATGGACGAGATAGGCTTTGGGCCGAGATTGACCAATCCGCCCCGCGGGTAGCTAGCGCCGCCCCTGCGGCTGACCGCCCCTGCGGGTTCCGGCGGCTGCAACCGTCTTCTTTGACCTTGTTGACCCGTTCTTTACCCTTTACTTTGCTCCTTCTTACCTTTGGCTGATCAAGGGTTTTTCTTCATTTTCTTCTCCAGCTTCTCTCCACGTTCTTTGCTTCCCTTGCTCCCTTGGATCTTGTTCTTGAGTTGTGGAAGAGTTTTGTGAGAGTTTTGTGTGTGTGGTACCTTGTGTGAGTGTTGGCTGAGGTTATGCTGGGCTTGGAAGCCAGCCTTGGTGTATGTTGAGCTCTCCTGCAGTCTTAGACCACAAGTGTGGTAAGGATACTTCTTCTCTCTTCTTCCTTTCTTGTTCTTCCTTCATAGCTTAGGGTTAGATGCTTGTCTAGGTGCGTTCTGATGTTGTATGTGTATATATGTGTATGGGCTTGGCTTTGGATGAGAGAAGACGTGAATAGATCACGTGAAGAACCGAAGGAGAATTGCAGAATCGCGTTCTGCGTTTCGCCACCCCCGCGGCCAAGAGTCACCGCCCCCGCGGCGACGGTGTCCAGGCGCCAGCGCCGTGCCCGCGGCCACGTACTTTCGCCCCTGCGTCCCCCGTGCCCCGCAGGTGCGTTTTGTTCCGGCTCTACCTAAAGCTAGGTACGAGTATGAGGTTAGAATGAGTTTGAGTACGGAATTGTTATGCCGGTTACGGCCTTGAGGTTACGAGTTGGAATATGATCCATATGGATCCCTTGGGTCTAGGTGTGACCCCTTGTTATGGATAGGGTTGTGATGTTGTGTTATACCTTGTTTAGGTTGTGTTGATCTCTAGAGCGGAGCCGATTGTGTTTGAGTCTGAGACTCCCGAGGTTGAGGTAAGTCCATAGGACTTACTTAGCTGCCCTCCATATATTGGATGTGTGCCTGAGTGGTGGATGTTATGCTTTATAGCCCGTATGATATATTGTATTACCGACATATGGTCTATTGACTGCCCATTGTAGGGTCGTGACAACTTGTCCATTCATCCCGCTGGGAGTCTGGAGGTTCTCTTCGGGCAGGCCCGTATGGCTCAGTGGGCCGGCCACCTGCACCACTCCCATAGGGTACACGGGAGGTGGGACCGGATCCCATTCCAGATGGCACCATTCCCGAGAGACGAGGGTTATATTCCTCGTGTCACATACGTTCATATTGAGTTATTATTTATACGCTGTATGCGCCGGACTATTATTATAAGATAATAAAATGGGTAAATGTGTGACAGCATGTTTATATGTTTAAGTTCTGACGTGTGCATGTGCTCTAGCATCTTCCTTTGTATGTGTTTGGTTAGCTAACAGTGTAATGTCGTGTTGTAGACTTTGCAGGTTAGGACACTGCAGAGTGATCCAGACGGGGAGATTTGCTGAGGGCTCCGTACACTGGGGTTATACTCGTGGATGGGTATTTTGGATATGTATATATATATATATATATATATATATATATATATATATATATATATATATATATATATATATATATATATATATATATATATGATATGTTTTTTGTACTCAACAGTTGTATTAACCTTTTGACATGTTTATATATATCAGTTTTATGTTTTGGTTTTAATCTGTTTGTGCCTTGTTGTAAGATCGGTGAAATTGTTGTCAGGCTAGGGTCAGGATCCATTGTGAGATCCTAGCCCGGTAGCACCTCGAGTCCCGCGGATTCGGGGTGTTACAGCCTTGAGGTTTACGAGTTGGATATGATCCTTATGGATCCCTTGGGTCTAGGTGTGACCCCTTTGTGTGATAGGAGTTTGATATATATATATGTATGCCTTGTATAGGCCGTGTTGTCCTCCAGTTTGGAGTGGACCTGAGTGAGAGCTGATCGTAGTGATACTCCTCCTCAGATTGAGGTAAGTCCATAGGACTTACTTAGCTACTATCCTTATATTTGATGTATGCTTGAGTGGTGATTGTTATATGCTTTATAGCATGCGATATGGTTCATTACCGACTTATATTATATTGACCGCCCATTGTAGTGGCCGTGATAACCTTTCCCTTTCATCCCGTAGTGGAGTCTGGGAGGTTCTCTGTAGTCAGGCCAGATCTGGTATACGGGAAGGACCCTCACCACTCCCATAGGGTACACGGGAGGTGTGTTGATACTACTCCATCTGGCTAGAGCACTCAGAGGCGAGGATTATATTCCTCGTGTTACATATCTTCATATACATCTATTTATACGATTGGGTGATTCGACTTATTAAAGATAATAAACCGGGTAAATGTGTGATATCATGATAAAGTGTTAATATTCTTGATATGTGTTTGTGCTCTAGCATCCTCTTATATATGTGTATGGCTAGCTAACGGTTTTATACCGTGTTGTAGATTCTTTGCAGGTTAGGGGAGCTGCAGAGTGATCCAGAGGGGTGATCTGCTGAGGGTTCCGTACACCGGGCGTTATCGTGGGATTTTGGGGTTATTATTTTGGGGTTATAACACGGTTTTATACCGTGTTGTAGATTCTTTGTAGATTCTTTATGTTTTGTTTTAATCTATTGGTGCCTTGTTGTAAGATTCAGTGAACTTGTTGTCAAGCTAGGGTCAGGATCCATTGTGAGATCCTAACCCAGTAGCACCTCGAGTCCTACGGATTTGGGGTGTTACAAAGTTGGTATCAGAGCCCAGGTTGACAACAATGGCACTAGTAATCTGCTATAAAGTTCGAATAGATAAATAAACAGAACCCGAAAGGGGTCTGACTTTTCAAAAGGTTTTGGTTTTGAAATGAGTACAAATGTTTTGGGATATCGTGTACGTGAGTCATCGCCCCTCTGAAGATCTCGACAATATAGATATATATAGATATTCTGATGTGATTGATCTATTATATATCTATACATATGGAATATATATAGCCTTCTAAGCTAGGTTTACGTCTTCTGCAGATGGCTCAGACTAGAGCTGTATCTGTAGATGGACGAGGTAGGGAGAGATCTCCTCTTCCTCCAGTAGATGTAGGACACAGTCAGATTCGGCTGATGATTCATCTGTAGCGGAGGAAGTTCATGAGGTTGTTGCTGAGAGTGTTGTTCCTGAGACTGGAAACGGTATAGCTGGGAGATATACACCACAGCGAGTCCAGTCAGATGATTCGGATCGCGTCTCTATGAGGGGACCATATTTCCGTGCGTATATCAGGCAAGTAGCGGAAGAGGCCATACAAGGTAGACCTACCCCGGATCTGCCAACACAGGAAGGATCATTTAGGAGATTTCATGGAGTTACTCAGGTGCCAGTTGTATCGGCGCATGTTGTTGAGATTCCTCAAGTTCCAGAGGAGCATAGAAGGCCTGAAAAGAGACAGTGGACTGGGCAGACCAGAGGTACTGGTGGGGTTATTAGTTCTGAACTAAACCGGGGGCGTCCAAGTTACCCCGCAGCTGCACTGGTTGCAGCTACGGGTCGACGGTGTTTTAACTGTGATGATCCTGGACATCTACGACCAGCATGCACGAAGCCGTTAGTAATTTGTTCTACTTGTGGAAGGCGAGGACACATAGATATTTTCTGTAGATGGGGTGGAGTTTCAACTCAGTTGGATACTGGTGGAGTTACTAGTGTAGGACGAGGTCAGAGTCGCCAGAGTCATCCCTCATCTGTACCGGCTATAGATAGGGTATGACAGTGTTTCAACTGTGCTGAGTATGGACATATCAGACCAGAGTGTACGAGGTAGATAGTGACTTGCTTCACTTGTGGCAGACCAGGTCATAGAGTTGTATTCTGCCGACAGGGCGGAGCATCATTCCAGCAGGGTTCTTCTCCTGCCAGTATAGCGGGAGGTGGGCAGAGGCCACCGCAGCAGCAGCAGACTCAGGGACAGCAGAGGGTCCCAGATCGCCCTACGACTCAGGGATCTGCTCCTGGGCCGAGTAGAGGCAGAGGCCGTGGTGGGAGTACCACTGATACCAGAGGCCCACAGGGTCGTGTTTTTTAGTTGAGGAGTGCAGAGAAGCTAGTTGCACCAACTGCTACAGGTACCATTCTGATTCATGGTTTACCTGTTAGAGTTTTATTCGATATGTGAGCTATGTCTTCATTTGTATCCGATGTATATGTTGAGTATTTGAGTTTAATTATGACAAGAGGATACCCTTTAGTATAGGGTTACGTGATGGTAATAGGGTTAGAGGTACCCATGAGATCTGTGTTTTGTCCCATTTCTGTAGGGACCCGTGTGTTACTAGTTGACTTCTTTGTCATGTCATTAGAGCATGAAGAAGTTATTCTAGGTATGGATTGTATGGATAGACACTTTGCAGTTTTAGATGTAGGTAGGAGGACTGTTACCCTCTCTACTGAGTTAGGCCAGATAGAGGTTTTCCGGGGTTGGGACCTTGGGAAGACAGGCATGGTTATTAGTGTTATACGGGCAACGAGACTGATTGCACAGGGTTGCGAGGCCTTCTGGTGTTATGCCATGAAGGAGGGGGGGAGTCCAGCTGTAGAGGATATCCTAGTTGTTTTTGATTTCACTGATGTTTTTGCTGAGCCGTCCAGTTTGCCGCCTCAGAGGAGTGTGGATTGCAGTATCGAGTTAGAGCCTGGTACGAGACCTATCTCGAAGGCCCCATACCGGATGGCGCTTGTCGAGATGCTGGAGCTGAAGAACCAACTTGAGGAGCTGGCTAAGAAGGGCTTCATTCGCCCTAGCGTGTCCCCATGGGGAGCACTTGTCCTCTTCGTACGGAAGAAGGACGGATCACTGAGGTTATGTATAGATTACAGAGAGCTGAACAAGGTGACCATCAAGAACAAGTATCCACTGCCTCGCATTGATAATTTGTTAGATCAACTACAGGGAGCGATTGTGTTCTCCAAGATTGATCTGCATTCAGGTTATCACTAGTTGAGGGTGAGAGAGCAGGATGTGCACAGGACAACATTCCGGATCAGATATGGCCACTATGAGTTTGTAGTGATGCCCTTTGGGCTTAGGAATGCCCCAGCCGTCTTTATGGAGTTGATGAACATATCTTCATCGAATTCCTTGATCAGTTTGTGGTGGTTTTTATTGATGATATTCTGGTATACTCTCGCAGTGGAGAGGATCATGCAGGACATCTGAGGACTGTATTGCAGGTTTTGCGGGATAGAGAACTTTATGCTAAGTTCTCTAAGTGTGAGTTCTGGATGCCAGAGGTAGCATTCCTGGGTCATGTAGTATCAGCTGAAGGGATCAAGGTTGATCCGGCGAAGATTGAGGCAGTAGCAGCATGGACTACACCGACGAACGTCAAGGAAGTACGTAGCTTCCTTGGCCTAGCCGGTTATTACAGACGCTTCGTGGAGGGATTCTCTGTGATTGCCCGTCCACTGACGAGTTTGCTGAGGAAGACTACCATATTTGTGTGGTCTGATCAGTGCATGCAGAGTTTTCAGGAGTTGAAGAGGCGTTTGACTTCTGCTCCTATTTTGGCACAGCCAGAGGGTACTGAGGATTTGTGGTTTACAGTGATGCATCCAAGCTAGGCTTGGGATGAGTTTTGATGCAGAGAGGCAGGGTTATTGCTTATGCGTCTCAACAGCTGAAGACGTATGAGGAGAACTACCCAACTCATGATCTGGAGTTGGCAATAGTAGTTCATGCACTGAAGATCTGGAGACATTACCTGTATGGTGCTACATGTCAGATCTTCACATACCATAAGAGTTTGAAGTACATTTATACGCAGTGGGAATTGAATAACCGTCAGCGTAGATGGCTCGAGCTGATCAAGGATTTTGATCTGGAGATTCTGTACCATCCGGGGAAGGCGAACGTTGTCGCCGACGCCCTGAGTAGGAAGACGCCTCGAGAGCAGGCGATTGCGAGATTGACAGTACAGTCTCAGTTGCAGAAGGATCTGATCTGATTAGAGTTGGACATCCAGTTTCCTGATGAGAAGAATGCCCGGCTGAGTACTTTAGAGGTTCTACCTGATTTGTTGGGTGAGATCCAACAAAAGCAGGAGACCTGCCCGACCTTCATGAGGATCAAAGAGCGGATGTCTCGGGATGAGGCACCACAGTTTCTTCTAGGAGCAGATGGAGTTTTGAGACTCCGTGGTCGCGTCTGTGTACCTGCTGATGCAGATTTACGTCAGAGGATTTTACAGGTGGCTTATTGTACACCTTACTCTGTACATCTAGGTACGAGTAAGATGTATCAGGATTTGAGACATCTATACTGGTGGGGAGGGCTGAAGCCCGATGTAGCCAGATTTGTGGCTCAGTGTGCGACCTGCCAGCAGGTCAAGATCGAGCATTTCAGACCTGGAGGTGAGCTCCATCCCCTTCCTGTTCCACAGAGGAAGTGGGAGGACGTCACCATGGATTTTGAGACTGGCTTGAGGTTGAGCCGGAGTTTTGATGCCATCTGGGACATAGTAGACAGATTGACGAAGGCGACACGCTTCATTCCTATCAGAGAGACGTGGCCTGTGAGCAGATTAGCTGAAGAGTACACTAGGCAGATAGTGAGACTCCATGGTGTACCGAGGACGATCGTCTCTGACAGAGATGGACGATTTACCTCGAGATTCTGGCAACAGATTCAGACTGCCCTGGGGATGAGTTTGCACTTCACGACTGCGTTTCATCCTCAGACAGATGGTCAGTCAGAGAGGATCATTCAAACGCTAAAGGATATGCTGCGAGCTTGTGTGTTGGATTGGGGGCAAGTGTGGACGGATCATCTCCCACTTGTTGAGTTCTCCTACAACAACAACTGGCATGCATCTATTGGGATGGCCCCATATGAGGCACTGTATGGACATAGATGTCGTACCCCGTTATACTGGGATGAGCAGAGCAATGTCAGTGGTTTAGCACCTGATCAGATTCAGGATGATATGGCTTGAGTAGCACTGATCAGAGAGCGTATGCTAACTGCGCAGAGCCGTCAGAAGTCTTATGCTCATAGGAGGCGTAGACCTCTAGAGTTCAGGGTTGGAGCCCATGTGTGGCTGAGAGTGTCCCCGACACGAGGTGTTAGGCGTTTTGGCATTAAGGGAAAGTTGAGTCCCCGATATGTCGGACCGTTCGAGATTCTGGATCGGGTTGGGAGCGCAGCTTACAGATTAGCCTTGCCTCCGAGATTAGAGGGTGTTCATCTTGTATTTCATGTGTCTCAGCTGAGGGAGTACATACCAGATCCGAGGCACATTGTGAGTTATGAGGATTAGGTGGTTGAGCTGGACCACATGTTTGTAGAGCATCCTATTGCAGTCCTAGAGCGAGGTATGAGATGCTTGCGTTCGAAGGACATTCCTATGTTGAGGATACAGTGGTCGAGACGAGGACCCGAGGAGGCTACATGGGTGACTGAGGATAGTATCCAGAGGAACTATCCAGAGTTCTATGCCGAGATAGGTGCACCAGTAGGATCACCGAGTAGATCTTAGTACTAGCTTGGTAAGTCTTATCTGCTTATATGCTTATATGCTATGATGTGTTATTTCATGCTAGCTTTGATGTGATTATGATCTTATTAGATCTTGTTGTGCTAGTATGATTCTTGTTTATAGCTGGAGATGGTTCTTTCCTCCATGCTATTGTGATATGATAGGTTTAGCTGAAGATGGTTCTTTCCTCCATGCTATTTTGATGGACATAGTAGTGCTGGAGATGTTCTTCCTCCATGCCTTTCTGTTATGGATATGATACGGCTAGAGATGTGATTCCTCTATGCCTTGTGATATGTTTATGTTTTGGCTAGAGATGGTTTCCCTCTAGGCCCTAGATAGTATGGTTGTGTTGCTGGAGTTGATGTTTTCCTCCATGCCTGTGTTTGAGGCTATAGAGAGAGTGTACCTCGGCTTGTGAGTCCGAGTGGTTCGAGGTTTTTGCAAGTTTCGGGACGAAAGTTGTTTTTAGCCCCGGTGTAAGAGCCTTAGTCTTTCGGACCGAGTTCCGTCCTTAGCCGAGTTTTCCTTTGGCCGAGATTGGCCTTGCCGCACCCGCGGGCATGATGGCCGCCACTGCAGGTTCCCGCCCCTGCGGTTTCCGTCGGCTGCAGCCGGTTTTGTTGACTCTCTTGACCCGTGCTTTACCTTTTGCTACTTCTTACTTAAGCTTAATCTTTGGCCTCATGAACAAGTGTTCCTTTTCCTTTCCAGCTAAACCTACGTGCTTCTTCTTCCCTTTCCTCCCTTGATCTTGATCTTGATCTTGGTTTTCCCTTGGTTGCAAGAAGTTTTGTGTGACCTTGTTGAGGTTGATGCTAGTGGTTATTGTGGCTGTGCTTGGAAGCCAGCTTTGGTGTGTGTTGATCCTCCCTGCAGCCTAGGATCTTCAGTACTGATGAGTCTTGCTTCTTCTCCTTCTCTTCTTCTTGGATTCAATCTTTCTAGCTTAGGATTAGATGTATGCTAAGGGTATTGATGGTTTGTTTGTGTATGTGTATGTGGTGTGTGGATTTGGAATGGTAAGGATGTGATTTGATCACGTGAAGAGCCGAAGAAGAATCACGAGATCTTGTTCTGCACTGTCGCCGCCCCCGCGGTCAGAAGTCACCGCCCCTGCGGACCTTGTGCCGCAGCGCCCGCGCCGTACCAGCGTCAAGCCTGCGTTGCCAGCGACCCTTGTCACCGCCCCCGCGGTTTCCTGCGTTCCGCCCTTGCTTCCTCTGTTCAACCAGGTGTGTCTTGTCCCGGGACTACCTATAGTTAGGTAGTTCCTTTCCTTTCTAGTATGAGGAACTTAGTACCATGCTAGGTATCGGTTTATGACGAGTATGATATAGATATGCTGGTTATGGCCTTGAGGTTACGAGTTGGATATGATCCCTTATGGATCCCTTGGGTCTAGGTGTGACCCCTTTGTGTGATAGTAGATTGATATATGTATATGTACCTTGTATAGGTTGTGTTATCCTCCAGTTTGGAGTGGACGTTTCTGAGAGTTGTTCGTAGCGAGTTACTTCTGAGATCGAGGTAAGTCCTATGAGCTACTATCCTTATATTGGATGTATGCTTAAGTGGTGTGTGTTATGTGCTTTATAGCATGTGTTATTATGGATCCCATGGCGTTGGAATAAATGGAAGAAAAGAGAATGAAATGGAACGTGGAATGTATGGTAGAAGTAGATCCAAAAGAACCAAAAGACTCCCTTACAAGAACCTTGATCAGGTTGATCAAAACCAAAGCAAGATGATGCCTTCAACCCTTTCTTCTATAACCTTACACAAGCCTTCAATGGACACAAGCACAAGGAGGGACTAGTATTGACTAGTAGCACCAATCTCTAAAGAGATTAACACACACAAGAACAATCTAGCAGGGATTCACAACGATTCAATCAATGGCTCACTTTATTGATTGAATTTTCTGAATAGGAACAAAAGCTCTCAAAGAGGCGGTTTATCAATTGCCTAAAAATCTTTTTCTTTATTGATTGGCCCTTGCATTGTAGGACTAGTAGGGGATGTTGGTGATGGTCCCTCATCATACTCCCCTTCTTGGGAAGGATTCGTCCACGAATCATCACCATTCGCATCACATGACTCAAAGGGACTTAGATCTCCTACGTTGAAAGTAGGACTCACTCCATAGTCCTCCGGGAGCTCTAGTACATAAGCGTTGTTGCCAACCTTACGTAGTACTTTGAATGGTCCGTCTCCCCTAGGTGATAACTTGGACTTGCGCCTTTCCGGGAACCTATCCTTCCTCATATGCAGCCACACGAGGTCTCCCGGTTCGAACAACACTTGCTTGCGGTTCTTATTAGCCTTGGCCGCCACTTGCCTCCCCTTCTCCTCTAGCCTTTTGCGTGTCCTTTCATGCATTTCCTTGATGATCTTCACCTGTTTTTCTGCATTAAAATCTACTCGCTCCTCTATGGGCAGCGGTATAAGATTAAAAGGGGTCAAAGGATTCAACCCATAGACACACTCAAAAGGAGTTAGGTTAGTAGAAGAATGTAATGTACGATTATATGCAAATTGTACATGAGGCAAGACATCTTCCCAAGCTTTCAAATTATCTTTTAAAACAGCCCTCAGAATGGTTGTTAACGTCCTATTAGTTACTTCGGTTTGACCATCCGTTTGAGGATGACTAGAAGTCGAAAACAACAACTTCGTCCCTAGTTTACCCCAAAGAGTCTTCCAAAAGAAACTAAGAAACTTAACATCCCTATCACTCACTATACTCCTAGGTACTCCATGTAATCTAACAATTTCCCTAAAGAACAAGTTAGCTACATTATAAGCATCATCGGTCTTATGGCAAGCAATAAAATGGGCAATTTTAGAAAATCGATCTACCACCACAAAAATCGAATCTCTCCCCTTCTTAGTCCTAGGTAACCCAACAATGAAGTCCATACTAATATCCTCCCAAGGTGACTTAGGCGTGGGTAAGGGGGTATACAATCCATGAGGTTTCAATCTAGCCTTAGCCTTTAAACACACAAGACATCTCATAAGCAAGTTCTCTACGTCTCTAACATATGAGGCCAATAAAAATGTGAATGCAGCATATGATAAGTCTTATCTCTCCCAAAATGCCCCATTAAGCCTCCCATATGGGCTTCCTCAACAAGTAATAGCCTAAGGGAACACTTAGGAATGCACACTTTATCAACTCTAAATAGAAAACCCTCAAACAAGTAATACTTATCAAAGGCTCCTCTAAACTCATCTAGGATAGCTAGGATGGGCTTAGGTAGGGTGGCCTTGGCTTCATCACTCAAAATCACTAAGCTCTTGCACAAGCTCACAAGAATGGCATCTAAAGGGGTGTAATCTAGGATGTACTCCTCCTTGGATGCTAGAAGGTGTGGCTAATAGGGTGGTACTAGCCTTGGCCGTGGGTTTTGATTTAGGCCGTGAGCTATCCCCTCTCTTTTTCACCTCATTTTGCTCCACACTCAACTCCTTCTTCCTCTCATAAAATTCAGCAATCTACAATGGTGTCATAGGCTTAAGAGTTAGTGTTTGACCATTAAATTCAAAGGTATGCCTATTAGTAAAACCATCATGCTTAACTCTCCTATCAAACTGCCATGGACGTCCCAAAAGAATATGACAAGCTTGCATGGGAACTACATCACAAATAATGGTGTCCTCATAGTTACCTAAAGTGATAGTAACTCTAGCTTGCCTATTTACTTTTAATTCTCCACAATCATTCATCCAATGCAATTTGTAAGGCCTAGGGTGATAAAATGTGGTAATTTGCAACTTATTAATCAGATCAGTGCTAGCTATATTGCAACAACTACCTCCATCTATGATCATGTTACACACCTTCCCTTTAATTAGACATCTAGTATGAAATAGGTTTTCTCTTTGATTATCCTCACATGGAGCTAGCTTAGCATGCAAAGTTCTTCTAGCTATTAATGATTCTCCATGCTCATATTCAATGCCCTCATCACTATCACTACCAATTTCATGCAATCCATTAAGGTTGGTGTGATCATCATTTTCATGCTCATCCTCACTCTCATATTGTCCAAATTGATTTAAAATCAGAATTTTCTTATTAGGACAATCCCTCATATAATGACCTCTACCTTGACATTTAAAACACACAATATCTCTAGAACGAAGAGTAGAGTCAGAGGTACTCCCTTTAGGACCACTTGAAGGCTCATTCAAGGGTCTAGAAGATGAATGAGGTGTTGAGCTCCTTGGTCCATGATTGATGCTTTTCGGTCCTCCTTGGTGGATGTATGCTCACGGCCGTAGGATCCTTGGGGCCGGCTGTTGTGTGCTTTCCATGAGCTTGTAGCTCCAAAAGCTTGTCTTGGCACCTTGGTTCCTAGCCTTTGTCTTCTTCTCTACTTTGATTGCCAAATGCAGCAGCTCCACCATGGTACTATAAGGATACAAATCAATTTCATTAGCCAAAGATGAATTTAAAATGCGTAGATACCTAGCCATTGTAGACTCCTCATCTTCAACCACATTAGCTTTCACCATTGCCATTTGCATAGAGGTGTAGACCTCTTCGGCACTCATGGCTCCTTGCCTAAGATTCTCCAACCTTTGTCTCAGCTCCCTAGCATAATGTTGAGGTACAAAGCGAGCTCTCATCAAGGCCTTCATTTGTTCCCATGTAGTGATGGCCGGATCCAAGGTTCTTCTCCTTTCCTTGACAAGATGATCCCACCATACTAGTGCATGGCCTTGGAACTCCAATGATTCAAGCTGGACCTTCCTTTGCTCTCCAAAGTGATGGCAAGACCAAATTTGTTCCAATTTAGTCTCCCAATCCATGTAAGCATCCGGGTCCCATTTGCCTTCAAAGCTAGGAATCTTGACCTTCACTTTCCCTATTCCATCTAGCTCTTGATAAGGCCTTACTGACTCATATTCTCGTCCTCTCCTTGGCTGTGGGTGACGCCTAGGGAACTCTCTCCACATGCCTTCTTCCTCAATATCCTCTTGTGGCTCCTGAAAATCATCCACAAAACCTTGCACATTAGGTGTTCTAGGAAGAGTGTTAGCATGTCTCATACCTTGCTCTTGAGGGGTTCTTTGAGGTGATTCATGGGTTGTTTCTCTAGGGGCATCTCTAGACGTGCCTCCAAGCTCGAAAGTGGACCTCGGCTGTGGCGTGGCCGTGTGTGCTGGCCGAGACTCCAACGTGCCAATCCGGTGGGCCCAATCCGGTGGGGGGCCAATCTTGCCACCGAATCCATTAGTTGCTTCAACATAGCAAATGTCTCCGGGGCATTGGCTCACTGCTTTGGGACTTGCTTGGACTATTAGACCTAGACATGATAAAAAAAAAACACACAAAACAAGCAAACTAGTTGAATTAGATAAAACAGAAAATTTCTCACAAGTGTTTACTCTCACTCTCACACTCAAGTTGTGTTGATCACAAGCTATTTGATGCAATTGACTTGGATGGATTAAAACTCCTTCTAAGATCAATGCCTTAGCTCAACTAGCACACTCCTTGGCTTGAATAAGGGTAATACACGGCTGCTTGAAGGTTCACAACAGAAAACGTCAAGATAGACACTAAGGAAATGGAGATAAGACTCAAGACTCAAAGAAAGATGCAGAGGCTGTTATGGACTCTCAAAAGATGGTAAACTCAAGATATAATAGAATTAGAATGAAACAAGGAGATAGACACACAAGAGACTAAGAAGAGAGCTTCACTTACCTTGTCCTTATGCAATGGAGGGAGATATGGCCGGCTGTGGTGTTTAACGTTAGTTTTAGGTAATGGTGATGGAAAAATGAGGTAGGTAACTCTTGTTTGTAGTCTCAATGATCCTTTCACAATCAGATTGCAAAAAAACACTTTTTTCTAGCTTCTACACAACTTAGGTTAGTATAGAATATGATATGATATGTATGATAGATTGGAAAAATGAAATGATATGAGAAAATGTTCTTGTTTATTTTTATTTTTTTTATAAAAGTAGGACCTTGCATGACGTTCTTTTTGGGAATAAAATAGGAGAGAGGAATGAAAATAAAATTGAAAGAAAAAAAGATAACTAACTAGAAGTAGTCTCTTTGTTGCTACAATTTAGGAACTTTTTGTGGCCTCTCTCTTTTACTTGCAATGGCTGATCACTTTTGTGAAGAGTGGTCCCCTTTTGCTTCTAAAATTGTGTTTGAACGGTTATTGCCAAGAGAAAAGTAGCTGGTCGTTTTGGATGAAGAATGACGATATTGATGATGTAGAATGGCTGGAAATGGCAGATGATGGCTTGGCTTCCTCTCTTCTCAATAAACACAAGAAACAAAGCAAATTAGACTCAAATAGACTCTTACAAAGAAATAAATGACTCAAACAAAGAAAAGACTCAAAGAAGATACTCAAACCGTCAATGGTGATGGCTGATTCCGGACTCGCCAATCAACTAGCTCTGATACCACTTTGATGCGGGATTGGGGCCGCAAATGACTAGATCTAGATTGAGAATCCTCGAAGACCAAAAATGGACGTTTTTCCTTGACAAATGGCACGAAATTGTTAGAACAAGAAATGGCGTTGGAATAAATGGAAGAAAAGAGAATGAAATGGAACGTGGAATGTATGGTAGAAGTAGATCCAAAAGAACCAAAAGACTCCCTTACAAGAACCTTGATCAGGTTGATCAAAACCCAAGCAAGATGATGCCTTCAACCCTTTCTTCTATAACCTTACACAAGCCTTCAATGGAGACAAGCACAAGGAGGGACTAGTATTGACTAGTAGCACCAGTCTCTAAAGAGATTAACAAACACAAGAACAATCTAGCAGGGATTCACAACGATTCAATCAATGGCTCACTTTATTGATTGAATTTTCTGAATAGGAACAAAAGCTCTCAAAGAGGCGGTTTATCAATTGGCTAAAAATCTTTTTCTTTATTCATTGGCCCTTGCATTGTAGGACTAGTAGGGGATGTTGGTGATGGTCCCTCATCAATATATATATATATATATATATATATAGTAGTTTACGGATTTCTAACCATACTAGAGTCCTATTCTCGCTACACAAACCGGCTTCCTATTTTCACCACAAAAACAACAACATATTGTCGTGAAACAAAATAAAGGAAAATCCTAACAACTTTTGCTCAATACTCAATGCCTCAAATGAATAAATATATTCAAAGGCAAGTCAAGATTAGCATCATAATTGCTTTACACATGCTTTACACATTCCACCGATCAACTAGTAGATATGTTTTTGAAGCCTTTAGGTCCGAGTCATTTTTAATTTCTCATGTTCTAGTGTCACGGGCTGAGTTTTCCTAACTCCAAACCGTGCGGCTCTTAGCTTGTCTCGACCCCTTGTCGTGCTAAGATCAGCCTATTCCCGATGTTGCCAACGAAAGAACTTAAGATTGATGGCTAAGAGAACTTTGAAGGCTTTGTGTGTGGGAAAGAAAGCGTTGTATTATAAGAGAGCTTTACAATGCTTGGATGAGAGCTTGGAACTTGGATGATGCAAATGAGGGGGTGACACTCCCTATTTATAGCCCAAGGCCACCCCTCCTAGGAAGGTTCCGGATTTGGACAAGTCTTGGACAATCCGGATCCTTCTTGGCTAGAACTCCTTACAAGCTTCTCTACTTATCTAGAATATTCCGCAAGGCTCTAGCCATGCCTAGATGGTTCCGGATTTCTCTAGGGTCTTCCGGCCATGTCCGGAGACTTCTACGAGCGTCCCGAACGTTCCGGATGCTTCCGGATTGGTTGAGAAGCGCGGTCCGTGTCATCCTCCCCCACTGAATCCCGCGACGTCCTCGTCGCGTTGGCCTCGTATGCCTCGATCTTGTCCTTGAATTGCCACAAGGACTCGGCCGGTTCCCATGTCATCTCCGCCTCAGGAAGTCCCTTCCATCGCACTAAGTATTCGAGTCTTGGCCGCCGATACTTCTCGCGGACGACCCGATCTGACATGATCTCCTCGACTTCCTTGTCGAAAGAAGTCCGAACTCCCATTGGCGCCCTTTGAGCGTCTCCCCATGCTGGGTCTTCCATGTCTTGGTGGTAAGGCTTGAGCATACTCACATGGAAGACAACTCGAGCTTGTAGGCAGTGCGCCCGATTCTCTTAAGAACTCTGAAAGGTCCCTCGTACCGCCGTATCAATGCCTTGTGTAGTCCGGTGTGCCGCATGATGAAGTGGAGCTTGACCATGACTAAGTCCCCAACTTGGTACTCAATGTCCCTCCTGTGTTGGTCAGCCCATTTCTTCGTCCTCTTGTTGGCTTTGACAAGGCAAGCCTGCGTCAAGTCCAACTCCTCTTGCCAACCCTTGGCAAATTTGTACGCCGCTGGTGTTGGTCCAGTGTATCCCGTTGCGATGGTACTTGGCGTACTTGGTTGGAAGCCCATGATAATCTCGAACGGACTCTTTCCCGTAGACTCGCTCCGTTGTAAATTGTATGAGAACTGAGCGACGTCCAATAACTTCGGCCAATCCTTTTGTGATGCGTTGACATAGTGCCGAAGGTAGACCTCGAGCAAGCAGTTAGCCCTCTCGGTTTGTCCGTCCGTCTGAGGATGGAAGGCGGTGGTGAACTTCAAGTCTGACCCGAGCATCTTGAACAACTCTGTCCAAAACCTCCCCGTGAACCTTCCGTCTCTATCACTGATGATGGATTGTGGCAAGCCCCAGTACTTGACCACGTTCTTCATGAACAGCTTGGCCGCCTCTTCTGCGGGGCATTCCTTTGTCACCGGTATGAAGGTTGCGTATTTTGAGATTCGGTCTACCACCACCATGATACTCCCGAATCCGTCCGTCTTGGGTAGACCAACTATGAAGTCCATGCTAACGCTTTGCCAAGGATGGTCCGGTATTGGCAAAGGTTCCAAGAGTCCCGCAGGTTGTCGTTGCTCAACCTTGTCTTGTTGGCAAACAAGACAAGTCTTGACATATATCTCGACGTCGTCCCTCATTTGCGGCCAATAATATTTTTCTTCTACAAGAGCTAAGGTACGATGCATACCTGGGTGTCCGGCCCACTTGGAGTCATGGCAATCTTTGATGACTCCACGTCTTAATCCTCCAAAGTGGGGCACATATAGCCGTTGGCCCTTGGTGAAGATCAAGTCCCGTTCGACCCAAAACCGCTTTGTTTTGCCCTCCTTGACGTATTCCCTTAGGTTCTTGGCGGTTGGGTCATGATCAAGGCCCTCCTTGATGCGGTCTTCCAAAGTCCCTATCGGTCGGCTGATGGCAGCTAACTCCGCTTTACGACTAAGAGCGTCGGCGACTAGGTTGGCTTTGCCCGGCTTGTATTCCAACTCGTAGTCGAACTCGGCAAGAAAGTCTTGCCACCTGGCTTGCTTGGGTGTTAGCTTCTTCTGGCTTTGGAAGTAGCTCGTGGCCACATTGTCTGTCTTGACCACGAATTTGGACCCTAGGCAATGGACGATGGTCGTCATCTCCTTCTCTTGTACTGTGTAGCGCCGCTCGGTGTCATTAAGCTTTCGGCTATCAAAAGCTATCGGATGTCCCTCTTGCATCAGGACTCCCCCTATGGCATAGGTTGATGCGTCCGTGTGTATTTCGAACGGCTTCCCATAGTCGGGTAGGGCTAGCACTGGCTCTTCGGTCATCGCCTTCTTAAGCCGATCGAACGCCTCTTGACTCTCCTTGCTCCAAGCCCAAGATATCCCCTTCTTGAGCATGTTTGTCAAGGGCGTCGTGATGTGCGAATACCCATGGATGAAGCGGCGATAATAGTTGGCTAGCCCCAAGAAAGAGCGAAGCTCGGTTACTTTAGTCGGCGGTTCCCAATCCATGATTCCCTTGATCTTGGTGGAGTCCATCCGTATGCGTCCCTTGCCGACTATGTGTCCCAAAAATGGCACCTCTTGTTGAGCGAACGAGCATTTTTCTCTCTTGACATAAAGCTCGTGCTCACGTAGTACTTGGAAGACTTGCTGTAGGTGTTCCACGTGCTCCTCTAATGTGCGGCTATAGATAACAATGTCGTCCAAGTAAACTACGACAAAGTGATCAAGGAAGGGTTGGAGTACCTTGTTCATGAGAGTGCAGAATGTTGCCGGTGCATTTGTCAAGCCGAAAGGCATGACTAAGAACTCGTATGACCCATATCTCGTGACACACGCGGTCTTCTCCTCATCTCCTTCCGTGATCCTGACTTGGTAGTATCCCGATCTTAAGTCAAGCTTGGTGAACCACCGAGCTTCCCCAAGTCTATCGAACAGGTCTGCGATGAGCGGGATCAGGTACTTGTTCTTGATGGTTAGCTTGTTGAGCGCCCTATAGTCGATGCACATGCGTAGGCTCCCGTCGTGCTTCCGCTGGAATAACACTGGTGCTCCATATGGTGCCTTGGACGGTCTGATGTAACCGGCTTCCAATAATTCCTTAAGTTGTCTCCTTAGCTCCTCTAGCTCCAGCGGAGACATGCGATACGGTGCTCGGGCGGGTGGTCGAGCATCGGATACGAGCTCGATCTTGTGATCCACCTCCCTCTTAGGTGGGAGCTTCTTTGGAAGTTCGGGTGGCATAACGTCCTTGAAGTCTTCCAAGACATGGAAGACTTCAGCTAGTGTCGGGTCTTCCCCGGATGGTGTCTCATCCATCTTGAGAGTTGCCAAGAATGTTGGTTCCTCCCGCTTTAGTCCCTTGGAAAGTTGAATTGCCGAGACTACCTTAGCACTTGGCCCCTTTTCCCGATATACCGGCACGATGCAACGGTGATGGGGTCCAAGATGCATATACAGTTGGCAAATGGCACAAGGAGAGCATTGATACGATCGAGGAATGCTAAACCAATGACTAAGTCGTAGTCGTCTAGAGGGATTACCTCAATCGTGGCCTTGCCCGACCAATCTCCCAATGATAGCTCTACTCCTTGTGCTACCCCGAGTGTCGGGACCTCCTTGGAGTTCACCGTCTTGATCCATCCATGACTCTTGGTGACCTCGAGCCCCAACTTCTTTGATGTTTCCTCAGACATGAATATGTCGGAGGCCCGGTGTCCACCAACGCGCTTACTTTAGTGCCGCCTACCATGGAGTCTACGAACATAAGTCCCCTTTTGTTGGTGAACCGCTTAGTCTTGATGGAGCTAAGCATCATGGCCCCGAGTCGCAGCTTATCGTCCTCGGGCGGGTCCTCCCGTGTTATGATGGCGCTCAACTTGTTTCTTGAAGGGCAGTCGCGCATCAAGTGCTTCTCCCCGCATAGGAAGCAACTCAAGGGTTGCCTCTCGGCTGATCTCTTGCCCTTGTCGGTCTTGGTGTACCGCTCCTTGTCTTTTGGCTTGGACGAGTCCTTAGATGAATCCTTGGATGACTCGTCGTTGTCCCGTCTTGGTGGCCTTCCCCGTCCTTGGTCTCCCCCACTTTTTCCTTTGTCACGGGAGAAGTTACTTCGGTCTTGGCTTTTGAATTCAATGAGGGAGTCCGCCTCGGTCATGGCCTCGGTAAGGGTCTGAACCTTCTGTCGGTGAAGCTCTTGTCTTACCCAAGGCTTAAGCCCGTCCATGAATTGGAAGAAGGCTTCCTTCTCGTTCATGTCTGAGATCTGCAACATTAACTCCGAGAACTCCTTCACGTACTCTCGGGCGGTCCCTCTTTGAGTGAGCCTGCGAAGCTTGGCCCGGGCTTCGTTGTCGGCATAGATGGAGTAGAATTGTTTCTTGAGCTCTGCCGAGAACTCGGCCCAGGTGGTGATTGGGGTCCCTCCGGTCCTCTCGCAGGTCCTTCTACGCCACCATAATAAAGCTATATCACCGAGATATAGAGAAGCGGTACTTACCTTCTTTTCCTCGTCCGCGATCCCCGTGACGCGGAAGTATTGTTCCATGCCCCACAAGAAGTTCTCTACATCTTTGGCGGAACGACTTCCCTTGAACGTCGTTGGTTTAGGTGCATCCACTTTATGCAGTGGGGCAACTCCGACAAGGCCAGCCCCCATAGCTGTCTTGCATGCCGCCAACTCCCTTATGACCGTCTCCAGCTTGTCAGTCAGCGCCTCAAACTTGGCCTTGAGAACTTCATGTTCTGCGGCAAGGGTCTTGTGGGACACGTTCATGGCCCCTTGGAACTCCCCCTTGAGTTCCTCAATAGAGGACTCCATCGTGGATTCGACGTCATCAACCTGCTTGTTGGCGTCGAAGATGGAGTCCCGCATCTCGCCCACAGCCAACTCGACTTTCTCCAGCCTAGCCTCCGTGCTTGACACCACGTCCCTTGATGCATCCCTTGCGGCCTTCTTGCCTTTCTTGCTCACGTCAACGCCTTCCGACACGCCTCCTTGGCTAGCCATCGAAACCTCCCTTTGGAACGTTGTTGGCTCTGATACCACTTGTCACGGGCTGAGTTTCCCTAACTCCAAACCATGCGGCTCTTAGCTTGTCTCAACCCCTTGTCGTGCTAAGATCAGCCTATTCCCGATGTTGCCAACGAAAGAACTTAAGATTGATGGCTAAGAGAACTTTGAAGGCTTTGTGTGTGGGAAAGAAAGCGTTGTATTATAAGAGAGCTTTACAATGCTTGGATGAGAGCTTGGAACTTGGATGATGCTTGGATGAGAGCTTGGAACTTGGATGATGCAAATGGGGTGGCACTCCCTATTTATAGCCCAAGGCCACCCCTCCTAGGAAGGTTCCGGATTTGGACAAGTCTTGGACAATCCGGATCCTTCTTGGCTAGAACTCCTTACAAGCTTCTCTACTTATCTAGAATATTCCGCAAGGCTCTAGCCATGCCTAGATGGTTCCGCATTTCTCTAGGGTCTTCCGGCCATGTCCGGAGACTTCTACGAGCGTCCCGAACGTTCCGGATGCTTCTGGATTGGTTGAGAAGTGCGGTCCGTGTCACTAGCTCAGTGTTTGTAACACCCCAAATCCGCGGGACTCGGGGCGCTACTGGCTGAGACCGCACAATGGGTCCCGACCCTTAGCCTGACAACAATTTCACTGGACCTTTCAACAACGGCACAAAATAAAGGCGGAAAACTAAAAATACGTTTTTAATGTATGCGGAAAAGCGAAATGTAAAGTACAACTGGGAAACTCAGCCGAGTCCTCAAACAACATAATACGCTACAAAGTTAAAGCGCGTCAGCATTCCATAAACAACAACGTGAAAACATGACTCAAAATATTCCCCGTCCTATAATGTACGGGGACCCGGCTGTCCACTCCTTCGCCTCACTCGGCGGCGTCCCTAACCTGCATGTCATCTACATAGGCAGTTTAAAACCGTTAGCTAATATTCTACGCATTAGAATAACAGTGAAGGCACAAACACGTATAATACACAAAACATAAATCACGCAAATCCGGTTTATTATCTTTATTTGTTAACTCGTATCCCGTTCTAATTCAACTTCTGGTCGTGACACGAGAACCACTGTGGTCTCGCCTCGGTCCCCCACCGTCAAGGAATGGCACGGATGCCTCCGTCCATCTAACCCGCCGGGCAAGTCGCCGAGAATCCCCTAGACCCATGCCGGGCTAGGCGGTATTGTCACTGCCCGTTATCATACACTTGGGCCAAACATAATTACATGGTCGGTGGTCCTATTTACCGGTTTCATAATTGTAACATATATTTAAACACACATCACCCAACACGCATCATGCTAATACGTAAAATACTCGCTAAGTAAGTCCGGGGACTTACCTCGTCCCAACGCTAACTCACGTTCCTGCTTCCCTTGGGAAGAATACAATACCTGCTCATAGCACGATATCTTATCAATACCTGCTCAACTCGAGAAGTCTAGGACTTCTCCTCAAATGATCTATACAAGATCATTCAATTCCATTCTAGAATCACATCCTAGAATCTATCATGCTCGTAACCCAACTCTTATAAACGTCCACGGGGTCTAGCACGTCTATTACGTTTCCCTAAGGTTTCCGAAGCCACTACTTGGCATTTCCTCCAAGTTATTCTAATTCCAACCTATCATGATACTAAGGTATAACTCGTTCCTCAAACCTACGTTAAAATTCCGAAATTCCAATCTACGGTTAAAACCGCTAACACATTTCCCGGCAAAAGTCTATACTTTCTAACATAGGGTAACAAATATAATAATTACAAAACCGAGGGGTTTAATCATAAATTATACCGAATACGAGGGTGGCCGATCGGAAGTACGTCCAAGGATCGTCCTAGCACAACGTGGCGGCGTGGACAGCAGAATCTCGGCCGTGATGCAGAGGCTCGCGCGAGATGCAGACTTGGCTCGGCCGAGATGCAGACAGGCTCGGCCGAGGTTACAAAGGGCTCGGCGAGATTTACAGAGGGTCTCGGCCGCGTTACAGAGGGGGGGCTTGGCCGAGATTGCAGGGGGGGGAACGTGTGAGCCGCTGCTCACTTCAAGCCCGAAAGGGGACGGCGACAGGCAGCGCTGGTGCTCCTCGTTGTCCAAGACGGCGAGGAGATATCTCGGCCGGAGAAAAAGGCACAGCTCGACCGAGATGCAGATCGGGGCTCGGCCGAGGTGCAGACAAGTCTCGGCCGAGATGCAGACGCGGGGCCGAGACTGGCGGCTGCAGTTCCAGTTGTGGTGAAACCCGGCGTGATCGAAAAAAGAGGGAGAGCAGAGGACGGCCGGTGAGCTCGAGGAGGAAGAGGAGAGAGAGAGAGGTGGTGGAGTTGCTGCTCCTGTGGTGGGGGGGCTGCTCCGGCGAGCTCAAGAGGGAGACGAGGAGAGGAAGAGCGGGAGAGAGGAGGGAAGGTGCAGGCGGGGCGTGGTGAGGGAGAAGAGGGGGATGGGGCTGCAGGGAGAAAAGGGGAGCGGGCTGCAGGCTAGGCGGGACTAGGCGAGCGGCAACGGGGAGCGGGCTGCAGGCTAGGCGGGACTAGCGGGCGCAGTTGTAGGGTTGGCAGCCATCTCGGGCGCGTGGGGGAAAAAGGCAGCTCGGCCAGCTCGGCCGAGATTGGCATCTCAGCGGCGAGATTTCCCCGTGGAAGGGGAATGGAGGGAAGAAGAAGAGTAGGGATAGAGGTCGGGTCGAACTCGAAAAAAAAATTCCGTAACGGACGTTTCGGTCGGAATAAATTCCCGAACATTTCCGTAAAATAATTTACGGTTTGGAATAAAAGTCGGATATTCCCATAGAATAATTGACGGGAATAAGAATAACTCGATAAATTCATTTTCTAAAAAAAATTCCGGGCGTTACAGTGTTGTGCATCAATCATCACCAGCTTGAGGAGGCGTGTAAGATCGCGATAAAATCAAGATCGTGATAAATTAAGATCGTGATAATATCGAGATATTCTTTTTGTTATTATTTAGTTTCCTAATTATTACTTTCCTAGTTGTTGACACCCTTTATGTATTTAAATCCTTTGAGAGGTCATTAATAAAACGTCCAAATCCTTTTGTTCTCATTCTTCTCCGTAAAATTGGTTCATATATATATAGGTAGATAGAGAGAGATGAGGGTTAGAATCTCGAAATTAGGATTAAAGAATTTTTCCATAGTGAAATATTATAGACATCCCGTCGTCGAAGACCGGCGTTTTAAATTTTGACACCGTTGATATAAATTTGACCATCGAAGGAAGTGTGGTGACGAAGAGCAGTCGATAAGGTGAAAGAGTAGGAACCATAGCCGAAAGGACATGATTGAAGTTGTTTGAAAGAGTAGGCGTAGGGGTATTATGGAATTGATAAAGTTAGAACGAAGGCAGTCCGCAGTGGTGGAATGTCTCATTGAATTGTGAGAAAATAGTTGTGGTGGAAGCGTTAAAATTAGGGGTTAAGAAAAAAGCTGAAGAATGAGAGACATCGATATGTAGCCAAAATTAGAGAGGAAGTGATTGAAGCTCCGTTTAGATTTTTATTCCCTCCAAAAAAAAGAAGAAGAAATCTACAGCCAAAATAGGGTATTCCGTGCACGGATCGAACAAACTATACACATGTCTCACTTTCGGACACGTTGTACTAAAGCTTGTTGTCAAGAAATCTTTAAATACACCTTCAATTGCATCTTACATTGCTTTCTTGCTGGTCTCCCTCGCAATTCTCTATATTTTTATTCACCTCTCCTCATCCTTACGTAAATATACTGTTACCAACGATGCAAAGATCATCTACAATTTTGGCTACATTCGATGTCTCTCGTTCTTAATCTTGTCTCTCAAATCCTATTTTCGAACGCTTCCACTACGACTATCTTCTCACCATCCGTCTAGGCTTTCCACCACTCCGGACAACCTTTGTTGTCAATTCTCCAACTCCACATATCTCTCCTTATGCCTTCCCTTAATCAATTCCTTTCAGTTCCGAGATCCCAACTTTTTCCCCAAACGTTCGCTCTTCGTCACCGCAATTTCTTCCAATGGTAAAATTTCCATCAACGATTGGGGGAAAAAATAAAAACAATGCAATGGGAGTTCACTATCACATGTGGAGAAGGAAGATCTAAATAAATTTAAGGTATATGGGCTTGCAAAGTGATCTTGCATCCAATTACACAAACATATTTTTTGGTTCTTTATGCACACCCTATCCTCTAGTAACTACCAAACCAACTTCAAAGAATAATGACAATGCAAGATTTCTCTAAAATCAATGCAAAGTATGTAAATTTCATCCATATATATATTATATATATATATATATATATATATATATATATATATATATATATATATATATATATATATATATATATATATATATATATATATATTAAACATACTCAAGTAGAGAACAACTTATTGATATGGCATGCCGATAATCGAGTAACATATTACTAAAATGTCATTCATTAAAATGATATATTTATTAAATTAAACAACAAAATTAATCAATTTATTTTTTTTAAAATTACTTCTTCAACAATTTATATAAATATATTATAAAAACAAAATGTTCACCTAAAAGATCATTAGCTAATAAGTTTAATGTTTATAAATTAATTTTAAAAAGAAAGCGATAATTAGTAACAACATTGTTGGTTAAAACTATATCCGATTAATTGAAAAAGAAAGCGATAATTTTTAGTAACAACATTGTTGGTTAAAACTATATCCGATTAATTGTATAATTAGTTTTATAAATAAAACCCAATTTTTTGTTACAAAATCTTACTTTTTAAACTTTATATATTTACTACTTTTGTAATAAAAAAAAACTAGGTACTCGGTCAAAATAGATCATTTACTACAATAATCACCTAATAGGATTTTTAACTTTATTTATTTACAAATATATATATATGTATATAGTAGTTTACGGATTTCTAACCATACTAAAGTCCTATTCTCGCTACACAAACTGGCTTCCTATTGTCAGCACAAAAACAACAACATATTGTCGTGAAACAAAATAAAGGAAAATCCTAACAGCTTTTGCTGAATACTCAATGCCTCAAATGAATAAATATATTCAAAGGCAAGTCAAGATTAGCATCATAATTGCTTTACACATTCCACCGATCAACTAGTAGATATGTTTTTGAAGCCTTTAGGTCCGAGTCATTTTTAATTTCTCATGTTCTAGCTCAGTGTTGTGCATCAATCATCACCAGCTTGAGGAGGCGTGCTAAGATCGCGATAAAATAAAGATCGCGATAAAATCAAGATCGTGATAATATCGAGATATTCTTTTTGTTATTATTTAGTTTCCTAATTATTATTTTCCTAGTTATTGACACCCTTTATGTATTTAAATCCTTTGAGAGGTCATTAATAAAACGTCCAAATCCTTTTGTTCTCATTCTTATCCGTAAAATTGGTTCATATATATATAGGTAGATAGAGAGAGATGAGGGTTAGAATCTCGAAATTAGGATTAAAGAATTTTTCCATAGTGAATATTATCGACATCCCGTCGTCGAAGACGGGCGTTTTTAAATTTTGACACCGTTGATATAAATTTGACCATCGGAAGGAAGTGTGGTGACGAAGAGCAGTCGATGAGGTGAAAGAGTAGGAATCATAGAACCGAAAGGACATGATTGAAGTTGTTTGAAAGAGTAGGCGTAGGGGGTATTATGGAATTGATAAAGTTAGAACGAAGGCAGTCCGCAGTGGTGGAATGTCTCATCGAATTGTGAGAAAATAGTTGTGGTGGAAGCGTTAAAAATTAGGGGTTGAGAAAAAAGCTGAAGAATGAGAGACATCGATATGTAGCCAAAATTAGAGAGGAAGTGATTGAAGCTCCGTTTAGATTTTAATTCCCTCCAAAAAAAAGAAGAAGAAATCTACAGCCAATATAGGGTATTCCCGTGCACGGATCGAACAAACTATACACATGTCTCACTTTCGGACACGTTGTACTAAAGCTTGTTGTCAAGAAATCTTTAAATACACCTTCAATGGCATCTTCCATTGCTTTTTTGCTGGTCTCCCTCGCAATTCTCTATATTTTTATTCACCTCTCCTCATCTTTATGTAAATATACTGTTACCAACGATGCAAAGATCATCTACAATTTTGGCTACATTCGATGTCTCTCGTTCTTAATCTTGTCTCTCAAATCCTATTTTCGAACGCTTCCACTACGACTATCTTCTCACCATCCGTCTAGGCTTTCTACCACTCCGGACAACCTTTGTTGTCAATTCTCCAACTCCACATATCTCCTTATGCCTTCCCCTTAATCACTTCATTTCAGTTCCAAGATCCCAACTTTTTCCCCCAAACGTTCGCTCTTCGTCACCGCAATTTCTTCCAATGGTAAAATTTCCATCAACGATTGGGGAGAAGAATAAAAACAATGCAATGGGAGCTCACTATCACATGTGGAGAAGGAAGATCTTAATAAATTTAAGGTATATGGGCTTGCAAAGTGATCTTGCATCCAATTACACAAACATATTGTTTTGGTTCTTCATGCACACCCTATCCTCTAGTAACTACCAAACCAATTTCAAAGAATAATGCAATGCAAGATATCTCTAAAATCAATGCAAAGTTTGTAAATTTCATCCATATATATATATATATATATTAAACATACTCAAGTAGAGAACAACTTATTGATATGTCATGCCGATAATCGAGTAACATATTACTAAAATGTCATTCATTAAAATGATATATTTATTAAATTAAACAACAAAATTAATCAATTTATTTTTTTTAAAATTACTTCTTCAACAATTATATAAATATATTATAAAACAAAATGTTCACCCAAAAGATCATTAGCTAATAAGTTTAATGTTTATAATTAATTTTAAAAAAGAAAGCGACAATTTTTAGTAACAACATTGTTGGTTAAAACTATATCCGATTAATTGTATAATTATTTTTATAAATAAAACCCAATTTTTTGTTACAAAATCTTACTTTTTAAACTTTATATATTTACTACTTTTGTAATAAAAAAAAACTAGGTACTCGGTATTTACTACAATAATCACCTAATAGGATTATTAACTTTATTTATTTATAAATATATATATATAGTAGTTTACGGATTTCTAACCATACTAGAGTCCTATTCTCGCTACACAAACCGGCTTCCTATTGTCACCACAAAAACAACAACATATTGTCGTGAAACAAAATAAAGGAAAATCCTAACAACTTTTGCTCAATACTCAATGCCTCAAATGAATAAATATATTCAAAGACAAGTCAAGATTAGCATCATAATTGCTTTACACATTCCACCGATCAACTAGTAGGTATGTTTTTGAAGCCTTTAGGTCCGAGTCATTTTTAATTTCTCATGTTCTAGCTCAGTGTTGTGCATTAATCATCACCAGCTTGAGGAGGCGTGATAAGATCGCGATAAAATCAAGATCGTGATAATATCGAGATATTCTTTTTGTTATTATTTAGTTTCCTAATTATTACTTTCCTAGTTATTGACACCCTTTATGTATTTAAATCCTTTGAGAGGTCATTAATAAAACGTCCAAATCCTTTTGTTCTCATTCTTATCCGTAAAATTGGTTCATATATATATATAGGTAGATAGAGAGAGATGAGGGTTAGTATCTCGAAATTAGGATTAAAGAATTTTTCCATAGTGAATATTACGACATCCCGTCGTCGAAGACCGGCGTTGATATAAATTTGACCATCGGAAGGAAGTGTGGTGACGAAGAGCAGTCGATGAGGTGAAAGAGTAGGAATCATAGAACCGAAAGGACATGATTGAAGTTGTTTGAAAGAGTAGGCTTAGGGGGTATTATGGAATTGATAAAGTTAGAACGAAGGCAGTCCTCAGTGGTGGAATGTCTCATCGAATTGTGAGAAAATAGTTGTGGTGGAAGCGTTAAAATTAGGGGTTGAGAAAAAAGCTGAAGAATGAGAGACATCGATATGTAGCCAAAGGTAGAGAGGAAACGATTGAAGCTCCGTTTAGATTTTTATTCCCTCCAAAAAAAAAAAAAAAGAAATCTACAGCCAATATAGGGTATTCCCGTGCACGGATCGAACAAACTATACACATGTCTCACTTTCGGACACGTTGTACTAAAGCTTGTTGTCAAGAAATCTTTAAATACACCTTCAAAGGCATCTTCCATTGCTTTCTTGCTGGTCTCCCTCGCAATTCTCTATATTTTTATTCACCTCTCCTCATCCTTACGTAAATATACTGTTACCAACGATGCAAAGATCATCTACAATTTTGGCTACATTCGATGTCTCTCGTTCTTAATCTTGTCTCTCAAATCCTATTTTCGAACGCTTCCACTACGACTATCTTCTCACCATCCGTCTAGGCTTTCTACCACTCCGGACAACCTTTGTTGTCAATTCTCCAACTCCACATATCTCCTTATGCCTTCCCCTTAATCACTTCATTTCAGTTCCAAGATCCCAACTTTTTCCCCCAAACGTTCGCTCTTCGTCACCGCAATTTCTTCCAATGGTAAAATTTCCATCAACGATTGGGGAGAAGAATAAAAACAATGCAATGGGAGCTCACTATCACATGTGGAGAAGGAAGATCTTAATAAATTTAAGGTATATGGGCTTGCAAAGTGATCTTGCATCCAATTACACAAACATATTGTTTTGGTTCTTCATGCACACCCTATCCTCTAGTAACTACCAAACCAATTTCAAAGAATAATGCAATGCAAGATATCTCTAAAATCAATGCAAAGTTTGTAAATTTCATCCATATATATATATATATATATATTAAACATACTCAAGTAGAGAACAACTTATTGATATGTCATGCCGATAATCGAGTAACATATTACTAAAATGTCATTCATTAAAATGATATATTTATTAAATTAAACAACAAAATTAATCAATTTATTTTTTTTAAAATTACTTCTTCAACAATTATATAAATATATTATAAAACAAAATGTTCACCCAAAAGATCATTAGCTAATAAGTTTAATGTTTATAATTAATTTTAAAAAAGAAAGCGACAATTTTTAGTAACAACATTGTTGGTTAAAACTATATCCGATTAATTGTATAATTATTTTTATAAATAAAACCCAATTTTTTGTTACAAAATCTTACTTTTTAAACTTTATATATTTACTACTTTTGTAATAAAAAAAAAACTAGGTACTCGGTATTTACTACAATAATCACCTAATAGGATTATTAACTTTATTTATTTATAAATATATATATAGTAGTTTACGGATTTCTAACCATACTAGAGTCCTATTCTCGCTACACAAACCGGCTTCCTATTGTCACCACAAAAACAACAACATATTGTCGTGAAACAAAATAAAGGAAAATCCTAACAACTTTTGCTCAATACTCAATGCCTCAAATGAATAAATATATTCAAAGACAAGTCAAGATTAGCATCATAATTGCTTTACACATTCCACCGATCAACTAGTAGGTATGTTTTTGAAGCCTTTAGGTCCGAGTCATTTTTAATTTCTCATGTTCTAGCTCAGTGTTGTGCATTAATCATCACCAGCTTGAGGAGGCGTGATAAGATCGCGATAAAATCAAGATCGTGATAATATCGAGATATTCTTTTTGTTATTATTTAGTTTCCTAATTATTACTTTCCTAGTTATTGACACCCTTTATGTATTTAAATCCTTTGAGAGGTCATTAATAAAACGTCCAAATCCTTTTGTTCTCATTCTTATCCGTAAAATTGGTTCATATATATATATAGGTAGATAGAGAGAGATGAGGGTTAGTATCTCGAAATTAGGATTAAAGAATTTTTCCATAGTGAATATTACGACATCCCGTCGTCGAAGACCGGCGTTGATATAAATTTGACCATCGGAAGGAAGTGTGGTGACGAAGAGCAGTCGATGAGGTGAAAGAGTAGGAATCATAGAACCGAAAGGACATGATTGAAGTTGTTTGAAAGAGTAGGCTTAGGGGGTATTATGGAATTGATAAAGTTAGAACGAAGGCAGTCCTCAGTGGTGGAATGTCTCATCGAATTGTGAGAAAATAGTTGTGGTGGAAGCGTTAAAATTAGGGGTTGAGAAAAAAGCTGAAGAATGAGAGACATCGATATGTAGCCAAAGGTAGAGAGGAAACGATTGAAGCTCCGTTTAGATTTTTATTCCCTCCAAAAAAAAAAAAAAAGAAATCTACAGCCAATATAGGGTATTCCCGTGCACGGATCGAACAAACTATACACATGTCTCACTTTCGGACACGTTGTACTAAAGCTTGTTGTCAAGAAATCTTTAAATACACCTTCAAAGGCATCTTCCATTGCTTTCTTGCTGGTCTCCCTCGCAATTCTCTATATTTTTATTCACCTCTCCTCATCCTTACGTAAATATACTGTTACCAACGATGCAAAGATCATCTACAATTTTGGCTACATTCGATGTCTCTCGTTCTTAATCTTGTCTCTCAAATCCTATTTTCGAACGCTTCCACTACGACTATCTTCTCACCATCCGTCTAGGCTTTCTACCACTCCGGACAACCTTTGTTGTCAATTCTCCAACTCCACATATCTCCTTATGCCTTCCCCTTAATCACTTCATTTCAGTTCCAAGATCCCAACTTTTTCCCCCAAACGTTCGCTCTTCGTCACCGCAATTTCTTCCAATGGTAAAATTTCCATCAACGATTGGGGAGAAGAATAAAAACAATGCAATGGGAGCTCACTATCACATGTGGAGAAGGAAGATCTTAATAAATTTAAGGTATATGGGCTTGCAAAGTGATCTTGCATCCAATTACACAAACATATTGTTTTGGTTCTTCATGCACACCCTATCCTCTAGTAACTACCAAACCAATTTCAAAGAATAATGCAATGCAAGATATCTCTAAAATCAATGCAAAGTTTGTAAATTTCATCCATATATATATATATATATATTAAACATACTCAAGTAGAGAACAACTTATTGATATGTCATGCCGATAATCGAGTAACATATTACTAAAATGTCATTCATTAAAATGATATATTTATTAAATTAAACAACAAAATTAATCAATTTATTTTTTTTAAAATTACTTCTTCAACAATTATATAAATATATTATAAAACAAAATGTTCACCCAAAAGATCATTAGCTAATAAGTTTAATGTTTATAATTAATTTTAAAAAAGAAAGCGACAATTTTTAGTAACAACATTGTTGGTTAAAACTATATCCGATTAATTGTATAATTATTTTTATAAATAAAACCCAATTTTTTGTTACAAAATCTTACTTTTTAAACTTTATATATTTACTACTTTTGTAATAAAAAAAAACTAGGTACTCGGTATTTACTACAATAATCACCTAATAGGATTATTAACTTTATTTATTTATAAATATATATATAGTAGTTTACGGATTTCTAACCATACTAGAGTCCTATTCTCGCTACACAAACCGGCTTCCTATTGTCACCACAAAAACAACAACATATTGTCGTGAAACAAAATAAAGGAAAATCCTAACAACTTTTGCTCAATACTCAATGCCTCAAATGAATAAATATATTCAAAGACAAGTCAAGATTAGCATCATAATTGCTTTACACATTCCACCGATCAACTAGTAGGTATGTTTTTGAAGCCTTTAGGTCCGAGTCATTTTTAATTTCTCATGTTCTAGCTCAGTGTTGTGCATTAATCATCACCAGCTTGAGGAGGCGTGATAAGATCGCGATAAAATCAAGATCGTGATAATATCGAGATATTCTTTTTGTTATTATTTAGTTTCCTAATTATTACTTTCCTAGTTATTGACACCCTTTATGTATTTAAATCCTTTGAGAGGTCATTAATAAAACGTCCAAATCCTTTTGTTCTCATTCTTATCCGTAAAATTGGTTCATATATATATATAGGTAGATAGAGAGAGATGAGGGTTAGTATCTCGAAATTAGGATTAAAGAATTTTTCCATAGTGAATATTACGACATCCCGTCGTCGAAGACCGGCGTTGATATAAATTTGACCATCGGAAGGAAGTGTGGTGACGAAGAGCAGTCGATGAGGTGAAAGAGTAGGAATCATAGAACCGAAAGGACATGATTGAAGTTGTTTGAAAGAGTAGGCTTAGGGGGTATTATGGAATTGATAAAGTTAGAACGAAGGCAGTCCTCAGTGGTGGAATGTCTCATCGAATTGTGAGAAAATAGTTGTGGTGGAAGCGTTAAAATTAGGGGTTGAGAAAAAAGCTGAAGAATGAGAGACATCGATATGTAGC
Source organism: Fagopyrum tataricum (assembly GCA_002319775.1). Taxonomy (NCBI): domain Eukaryota; kingdom Viridiplantae; phylum Streptophyta; class Magnoliopsida; order Caryophyllales; family Polygonaceae; genus Fagopyrum; species Fagopyrum tataricum. The sequence goes on from NCTC01003599.1 coordinate 91,605, forward strand.
CAAAGGTAGAGAGGAAACGATTGAAGCTCCGTTTAGATTTTTATTCCCTCCAAAAAAAAAAAAAAAGAAATCTACAGCCAATATAGGGTATTCCCGTGCACGGATCGAACAAACTATACACATGTCTCACTTTCGGACACGTTGTACTAAAGCTTGTTGTCAAGAAATCTTTAAATACACCTTCAAAGGCATCTTCCATTGCTTTCTTGCTGGTCTCCCTCGCAATTCTCTATATTTTTATTCACCTCTCCTCATCCTTACGTAAATATACTGTTACCAACGATGCAAAGATCATCTACAATTTTGGCTACATTCGATGTCTCTCGTTCTTAATCTTGTCTCTCAAACTATACACATGTCTCTCTTTCGGTCACGTTGTACTTGTAACACCCCGAATCCGCGGGACTCGAGGTGCTACCGGACTAGGATCTCACAATGGATCCTGACCCTAGCCTGACAACAATTTCACCGATCTTACAACAAGACACAACAGATTAAAACCAAAACATAAAACTGATATATAAACATGTCAAAAGGTTTATACAACTGCTGAGTACAACAAAATATATCATATATATATACATATCCAAAATACCCATCCACGATTATAACCCCAGTGTACGGAGCCCTCAGCAGATCGCCCCGTCTGGATCACTCTGCAGTGTCCTAACCTGCAAAGTCTACAACACGGCATTACACCGTTAGCTAACCAAACACATACAAAGGAAGATGCTAGAGCACATGCACACGTCAGAACTTAAACATATAAACATGTTGTCACACATTTACCCATTTTATTATCTTATAATACTAGTCCGGCGCATATAGCGTATAAATAATAACTCAATATGAACGTATATGACACGAGGAATATAACCCTCGCCTCTCAGAATAGTGCCAGCTGGAGTGGGGATCCGGTACCACCTCCCGTGTACCCTAGGGAGTGGACAGGTGTCCGGCCCACTGAGCCATACTGGCCTGCCCGTAGAGAACCTCCAGTCTCCCAGCGGGATGAAAGGACAAGTTGTCACGGCCCTACAATGGGCAGTCAATAGACCATAGGTCAGTAATACAATATATCATACGGCTATAAAGCATAACATCCACCACTCAGGCACACATCCAATATATGGAGGGCAGCTAAGTAAGTCCTATGGACTTACCTACCTCGGGAGTCACAGACTCAGAATACTCGGCTCCGCTCTGGAGATCAACTCAACCTAACCAAGATATAACGCATACATCATATACATATCCATACAAGGGGTCACACCTAGACCCAAGGGATCCATACGGATCATATTCCAACTCGTAATCCTCAAGGCCGTAACCGGCATAACAGTTCCGTACTCAACTCATTCTAACCTCAACTCGCACCTAGCAGGCTACTAACACTCATACTAGGAAGGAAAAGGATCTACCTAGCCTTAGGTAGATCCGGGACAAAACGCACCTACGGGTCACAAGGGACGCAGGGGCGAAAACAAGTGGCCGCGGGCGCGGCGGGATGTGGCCGCGGGGGCGGTGACACGGAACGTGGGCGGCCGCTGGCACGCCGCTGGCGCAACACAGGTGCTGTGGCACGGTTGCCGCGGGGGCGGCGACAGTGCAGAAGGCAACTTCGCGGCTTCTCTTCGGTTCTTCACGTGATCAAATCACGTCTATACTCTCATCCAAAGCCAAAACCATACACAAGTATACACATACAACATCAGAACATGCCTAGACAATCATCTAATCCTAAGCTATGTAGGAAAGCAAGAAAGAAAGAAGAGAGGAGAAGAACCCTTACCACACTTGTGGTCTAAGGCTGCAGGAGAGCTCAACTGCTACCAAGGCTGCTTCCAAGCCCAGCATAACCTTAGCCAACACTCACACAAGGTACACACACACAAAACTCTCATAAAACTGTTCCACAACTCAAGAACAAGATCAAAGGGGAGCAAAAGGGAAGCAAGGAACGTGGAGAGAAGCTGGAGAAGAAGATGAAGAACCCTTGATCAGCCAAAGGTAAGAAGGAGCAAAGCAAAGAGTAAAGCACGGGTCAACAAGGTCAAAGAAGACGGCTGCAGCCGCCGGAACCCGCAGGGGCGGTCCAAGCAGCCGCAGGGGCGGCGCCACTCACCGCGAGGGCGGCAAGACCAACCTCAGCTAAAGCTAATCTCGGCCAAGGTCCAGTCTCGGCCCGAAAGACTACGGCTCTTACAACTCTCCCCCCTAAAAACAAGTTTCGTCCCGAAACTTGCATAAACCTCGAAAGCACCTAACCTCAAAACCGGGATACACTCTCTAACATAGAGGTATCATAACACATACCTGGCCTCAACCATACGCTATAACCTCAACACGGGCGTGGAGAAACATCATCTCCCGCAAAAGATCACAATCCTATCCGGGGCATAGAGAGAAGCGTCTCTAGCCAAACCAACATCGGGGCATGGAGAAGATATCTCCATCCAATCCTACATAACTCGAGATAGCATGGAGGTAAGAACCATCTCCAGCTATACTTGTAAAGTCCGGCAAATTTTAAATAAAAAAATATAACAATGATCGAGAATTTTAGAAATAAATTAGCATTTATCCTCTTTCCGTACACTATGCCACGGAGATGTTCGGTAATTAATTCCGTAAATTACTATTACGGAAATGTCCGAGAACTTATTCCGACCGTAACGTCCGTTACGGAGTTATTTTACGGGTTCGGACCCGACCTTTATGCCTACTTCCCTTCTTTCCCCTCTCTTTTCTTCCCAGAGAAAAATCTCGGCCCCGTTGAGACCGATCTCGGCCGAGATTTTTCCAGGTGACCAAGATGACCCCTCGGTCTTTTCTTCTCCACTGCTCCACGCCAAGTCTGCCATAGCCGCCCAGCTAGCCAGCCTAGGCCTGCAGGTTTGTCGCCGACCTCTCGCTCCCTCCAACCTGCAGCGGCCCCTCGTTCTCGGCCATCCTCTTCCATTGCCTCGACCCAATCAACCCCATCTCCCTCCTCCCTCCATTTCGCTCTCTCTCTCTCTCTCTCTCTCTCTCTCTCGGTTCACCTCTACAGCGGCTCACACCCACCCTACTCTCCCTCTCTCATTTCGCTCTCTGCCAAACTCCACCTCGGAGAACCACCGAGAGCAGCCACCACCACTGGACCCAGCACGAGCCGTCCCGGCTCGCTCTTTCTCTTCCAAGGTGACCGAGACAAGCTGCAGCGGGCATTCTTCCTTTGAGCTCGCCGGAGTACCGCCACTGCCCTCTGACGTGAGCCCGTTGACGCCGGCCTTCTCCCTCACCGCCTTGGACCACCGTGAAGCACCGCCACCGCCGACTACAGCCAACCGAGGAGCCATTGGAGCCACCCTCGCCTGCAGATGAACCGCGGCCGCGCCCTCCCCTGCCGCCCCGCGGAAGCCACATCAGCCTTGTCTTCCTCTGCGATCTCGGCCGAGCTCTCTGTAATCTCGGCCGAGCCTGTCCGTGATCTTGGCCGAGCTAAGTCTGCATCTCGGCCGAGCCTGTCCGTGATCTCGGCCGAGCCAAGTTTGCATCTCGGCCGAGCCATCTGCATCCCGGCCGAGACTGTAGCTTTGTACCTTGCTTTAGCTCTAGCTTCTGCACTTTGCTCGGTTCCATCTCGGAGCAATTTTAAGATCCTCCGAGTGCAAAGCTAGCAGCAGAGTGATTCCATACGCCGCCTATTCAGCTAGTAGGACTCCTCCCTCCTCAAAGGATCTCCAGCGTCTTTCCGAGGCCGACAAATTTAGATTACGCAATCCTTACTGTCCATCTTTCTCAGCCAACTCCCCTCTTTCCATCTTTCCTTTTACGATTCAGATCTCACCTGGTCTACTCCCACCCTTTGTTTGCTCCTGCTCGGTAGCAGGCTTTTTTGCGAGCTTGGTTGCCGTCCCCGCCACCGCAGCAAGCTCGGAAGTCCGTGGGCGTACTTCCGGTCGGCCTCCCTCGTGTTCGGTGTAATTACGATTAAACCCCCTCGTCTTTATTTAATATAATTTAGAATATACTTTGGAAATTATAGAATTGTCGGAAATGCGTTAGCAGGTTTTACCCGTAGATTGGAATTGAGGAATTTTAACGTAGGTTGGGGAACGAGTTATAACTTAGTATCATGTTAGGATGGAATTGGAATGACTTGGTGGAAATGCCAAGTAGTGGCTTGGGAAATCTTAGGAAAACGTAATAGACGTGCTAGACCCCGTGGACGTTTATAAGAGTTGAGTTACGAGCATGATAGATTCTAGGATGTGATTCTGGAATGGGAATCAAATGATCTTGTATAGGTCATTTGTGTAGAAGTCTTAGACTTCTCGAGTTGAGCGGATCTTTACGAGTACCTTGTTGTGAACAGGTTGTGTACTCCTTCCCAAGGGAAGAGAGAGCGTTTGTGAGAAGCATTTGGGACGAGGTAAGTCTCCGGACTTACTTAGCGCGTATTCTATGTATTAGCATGATGCGTGTTTGGTGGTGTGTGTTTACATATTTGTCATAATCATTAAACCGGTAAAATAGGACCACCGACTTTTATAAGTAATTTTGGGCCAAGTGTATGATAACGGGCGGTGACATCATCTGCCCAACTCTTGCGAGAGTGGGAGGTTCTCGGCGACTAGCCGTGCGGGTGAGACGGACGGATACATCCTTACCGTGCCTTGCCGGAAATAGGGACCGGGGCGAGACCATTGGGGTCTCGTGTCACAACTGAAGTTGAATTACAACGGGATACGAGTTAAGAAAATTAAAGATAATAACCCGGACTTGCGTGATTTATGTTTTGTGATTCTTATGTGTGTTTGTGCCTTTCCCATTATTCTAATGCTTATAATGCGAGCTAACGGTTTTAAACCGTTTATGTAGTTGACTTGCAGGTTAGGGATGCCGCCGAGTAAGGCGGAAGAGTGGACAGCCGGGGTCCCCGTATATTATAGGACGGGGAATAATTTTTGAGTCGTTTTCACCTTGTTGTTTATTGGATGTTGACGCACTTTAACTTTGTATCGTATTATGTGGTTTTGAGGACTCGGCTGAGTTTCCCAGTTGTACTTTTACATTTCGCTTTCCGCATACATTAAACATGTGTTCGAGTTTTCCGCCTTTATTTTGTGCCGTTGTTGAAATGTCCAGTGAAATTGTTGTCAGGCTAAGGGTTGGGACCCACTGTGCGGTCTCGCCCGTAGCGCCCCGAGTCCCGCGGATTTGGGGTGTTACAAAAGTGGTATCAGAGGAGGTTGACAACAATGGCACTCGCAATCTTTCTAAAGGCCGAATGAGGTATGAAACAGAACCCCTATGGGTTCTGACTTTTCGTTTTCAAAATCATATGCATGAGTCGGGCTTGGGTTAGAATGTACGGGACCACCGCTCCTTTCGCAAACCTCGGCGACGTATAGCTCTGGGTTAGAAGTAGGTATAACTGTATATACATGTATTTAGTTACGTATATGACCTTAGGATGTGTGGGCACTTACGCCTTGGATGTAATATGTTATTATTTACCTTATGCTATGCGAATTAACGGATTAAACCATGAATAAGTACTTGAGTAATCGTAATTAAATAAAACGTCTTCCGAAACCAGATGGCACGCACGAGAGCCACCGCGTATGTAGGACCCGCTAGGGGTTTACCGCCACTTCCCCCTACCGTCCCGAGAGGACGGGGACGAGTAGGAAGACCTCCCGGTACGAGAGGTAGAGGTCGGGGACGCATCCCCGTTGCGGACCCACCAGTTGTGGGTGCACCAGCAGCAGAGGCCCCAGTAGAGGAGGTCGCAGAGAGCGTCATTCCCGAGGCTAGGGATAGGACCGTGGTTAGGTTAGGAGTTAAGGGTTCTTCATCTACCAGGACCGGGGGAGCGTCCGTGGCAGCTACTGTTTTTGGAGATTACGTACGTCGGGTAGAGGAGGCATTTAGGACTGGAGCACCACCTCCCGCACCACCAGTGCCTGCACCTGCACCAGCGAGATCAGTTGAGGTCACACAGAGGGTGACCCAGGTTCGGGCTGCACCGGAGATAGTTGCACCAGCAGTTGTTGCACCAGAGCCAGTTGTGGAGATTGCCAGGCCGAGAGACGAGTTGAGGTCTCCGAGACTTGATTCATGGTTGAAGGCTTTCAACCAGCAGCATGTACCCTACTTCGACGGGAAGGTAGGGTTAGAGGTGGAGCATTGGATTGGGCACGTAGAGTCAGCACTAGAGGCGATCCGTTGCCCAGAGGAGAGATAGGTCGAGATAGTCCAGACCTTGTTCCGTGAGCAGGCCCATTTCTGGTGGAGGACAGTTAGAGGCGGTGTGACCCGGATGGAGCAGCTACTGAGCCTTGTTAGGGAGATTTTTTGCCCAGCTTCCCTGAGGAGCGACAGAGTTCAAGACTTCCTCGAGGCAGGATTTGAGGATGTCCCTGTTATAGAGGCGATCAGACGATTCCGGGCGGAGTTGGCCTTGCTGGGACCTTCCGCACCTCCAGCGGACCAGCATGTCTACCTCTTTTCCCGGAGACTGAGGGAGTCCACCCACGCTTACCTTGCGGGATTCCGTTGTACATCCCTAGCGGAGTACCAGGACAGAGCTTCGGCTTATGAGAGAGACCGCCCTGGACATAGGAGGGCGACACAGTCCGGAGGGCCGGACAAGAGACAAAAGACAGCCCCATCTGGTTAAGGGACAAGAGTAGCAGGTCAGGGGCGTAGCCAGACCCAGGGACGTTCAGGTCCTTAGACTCAGAGGCAGGCATTAGACAGGGCACGACAGTGCTATGGTTGTGGGGAGTATGGACACATAAAGAATGAGTGCTGGAGACCGCCCGTGGCTTCCTTCACTTGTGGCCAGATGGGCCACCGAGCAGCTTTTTGCCGTCAGGGCCAGTCTCAGTAGGGTTCTTCGCCTGCTGGCAGAGCAGGAGGCAGTCAGAGGCCACCTCAGTATCAGTATCAGGGCTCTCAGCAGAGGAGCCAGGGTCAGGGACAGGGTCAGACTCGTACACAGGGATCAGCCTCGGGACAGGGCCGAGGCAGAGGCCGTAGTGGAGGTACACAGGAGACCAGAGGCATCAGGCCAGAGTATTCGAGTTGAGGAGTGCAGTTGACCCTCCAACGCCGGCAGCCCCAAGTACTATTCAGATTCACGGTTTTTCGGTCCGAGTTTTATTTGATACGGGTGCTACGCACTCGTTTATATCCGATGATTGTGTAGCTAGGTTGTCCTTAGCTACGATAGAGGGGAGACCCTTCACTATAGGGTTACCCGATGGAGGTAGGGTTAGTGGTACCCGAGAGGTACGCGGTTGCCCCATTCGGTTGGGAAACCGAGATTGGTTAGCCGACTTCTTTGTCATGCACTTAGTGCATGAAGAAGTCATCTTGGGTATGGATTGGATGGACCGCCATCATGCCGTTTTGGACATCAGCCGGAGGACCGTGACTATTTCCACAAAGACGGGGCAGGAGGTGATTTTCCGAGGTTGGGACCTCGGGAAAGCCGGTACAGTCATTAGCGCCGTTCGAGCCGCTAGACTTATCGGGCAGGGATGTGAGGCCTTCTAGTGTTATGCCATGAAGGAGGAGGAGAAGGGATCATCACTGGAGGAGATTCCAGTGGCTTGTGAGTTTGAGGACGTTTTCGGGGAGCCACCTGGGCTACCACTGCAGAGGAGCATTGACTTCACTATTGAGTTGGAGCCCGGCACTAGGCCGATCTCCAAGGCCCCATACCGCATGGCGCCGATCGAGTTGTTGGAGCTGAAGAAGCAGCTCGAGGAGTTAGCCGATAGGGGTTTCATACGCCCGAGCGTTTTCCCTTGGGGTGCACCGGTCCTCTTCGTTAAGAAGAAGGACGGATCTTTGAGGCTATGTATCGATTACCGGGAATTGAACAAAGTCACCGTCAAGAACAAGTACCCGTTACTGCGCATTGACGATTTGCTGGACCAGTTGCAGGGAGCCTCCGTATTTTCACGTGTCGATTTGAGATCGGGATACCACCAACTTAGGGTGAGAGATGAGGACATACCGAAGACGGCATTCAGGACGAGATACGGCCACTTGAGTTTGTCGTGATGCCATTCGGGCTCACGAATGCACCGTCTTCATGGAGTTGATGAACGGCATCTTCATCGACTTCCTAGACCAGTTCGTGGTGGTATTTATTGACGACATCTTAGTCTACTCCCGGAGTAGAGAGGAGCATGAGGGACACATGAGGACGGTACTTCGAGTCCTCTAGGATAGAGAGCTTTACGCTAAGCTCTCTAAGTGTGAGTTTTGGATGTCCGAGGTGGCATTTTTGGGACATATAGTTTCCGCCGAGGGTGTCATGGTCGACCCGGCGAAGATTGAGTCTGTTTCCTCATGGCCGCCTCCTAGGACGGTCAAGGAGGTGCGCAGTTTCTTGGGCTTAGCGGGATACTACCGCCGTTTTGTCGAGGGTTTCTCCGTGATTGCGCGACCACTCACTTACTTGCTGAGGAAGTCTATCAGGTTCGTCTGATCCGAGCCTTGCCAGCGCAGCTTTGAGGAGCTGAAGAGGAGGTTGACCTCCGCTCCTGTGTTAGCCAGCTTGAGGGCATAGAGGACTTTGTAGTATATAGCGACGCCTCCAAGCTAGGCTTGGGGTGCATCTTGATGCAGAGGGGTAGGGTTATTGCGTACGCTTCTCGGCAGCTGAAGCCGTACGAGGAGAACTACCCTACCCATGATCTCGAGCTAGCGGCAGGTTATTCACGCCCTGAAGATCTGACGACACTACTTTGTACGGGACTACCTGCCAGATCTTCACAGACCATAAGAGTCTGAAGTATATATTCACTCAGCGGGAGTTGAATAACCGCCAGAGGAGATGGTTTGAGCTGATTAAGGACTTTGATCTACAGATTTTATATCATCCCGGGAAGGCGAACGTAGTTGCATGCTTTGAGTAGGAGGACACCTCGAGAGGAGGCGATAGCTCGGCTTACGGTTCAGCCTCAGCTGAGAGGAATTTGATGGGCTTGTTGGATATCCCGTTTACCGGGATTGACCCGAGAGAGCGAGTTAGAGGTATTGCCTGACCTGTCCGGTGAGATCCTGCAGAAGCAGGAGAGCCCCATTTGGATGAGGATCCGGGACACGATGTCCGAGAGAGGCACCGCAGTTTGTCATAGGAGCAGATGGACTCTTGAGACGTCAGGACGTATTTGTGTACCGTCGGATCCAGCTGAGAGAGCGGATCTTGCGTAAGGCCCATTCCACACCTTACTCCGTGCACCCAGGCGCGAGTAAGATGTACCAGGACCTTAGGAGATCTTATGGTGGGGCGGGCTCAAGCCCGTGTTGCTAGATATGTGGCCCGATGCGCGACCTGCCAGCAGGTCAAGATCGACCACCATAGACCCGAGGAGAGCTACACCCACTGCCCGTGCCGCAGTGGAAGTGGGAGGACATCTCCATGGACTTCGTGACCCGGTCTGAACCGAGTAGGAGCTTTGACGCGATATGGGTGGTAGTAGACCGGCTGACGAAGACCGCACGTTTTATCCCTATACGGGAAACGTGGCCGCGTGAGTCGTTTAGCCGAGGAGTTCACCCGGCAGATTGTGAGACTACATGGAGTCCGAGGACCATCATCTCGGACAGGACGGTTTTACCTCGAGGTTCTGGCAGCAGGTACACGCCGCCCTTGGGTTCGAGCCTCCATTTCACCACCGCATACCATCCTCAGACCGACGGCCAGTCCGAGCGGACCATTCAGACATTGGAGGATATGCTACGAGCATGCGTGCTAGATTGGGACAGGTATGGCCAGATCACCTCCCGTTGGTCGAGTTTTCGTATAATAACAGCTGGCACGCATCGATTGGGATGGCACCTTATGAGCATGTATGGACGGAGTGCCGTACTCCCTTATGCTGGGATGAGTCGGGAGTTCTAGCGTAGTAGCTCCAGATCAGGTACGGGACGACATGGCGAGAGTTGCCTTGATCCGAGAGAGGATGTTAGCCGCGCAGAGCCGCATAGGTTGTATGCGGATAGGAGGCATAGACCTCTCGAG
>NCTC01003600.1:0-59175 GCA_002319775.1 Fagopyrum tataricum
AATCAAGTCTCGCCGCTTCCTTCGGCCTCGGGTGAGCAGCANATCACATGAGAACAAGAGAGAATCTAATTTGAATAATTAGTTTTCTTGTTCACAACAAGAAAATGTATAATACCAAAACTTTGATAACTTCAATACTTCATGAATATCTTTATTTATGATAATCGCCAAGTAAATCCCATCCCGCATGCCAAAAAAGAGAGATATTTGAAGCTTTGAAGAATTAAAAGTTAAGCCAAAGTTTTGATAAATACTAACAAGAATTAAGAATCGATACCACTTAATAGTTAGCTATAATTCATTGTGTCCGCTTTCCATCGAAATGCCAATGTGTCCGCTTTCCATTCAAATACCAAACAAGCGTGCGATTCGATAGTTAGCTACCTCAACAATCAATTAGGTGTTAGAGAATGAGATCTTGATTGCTTATTCGGAATCCATTGAATTGATAATGGCACAAAAGTAAATAATAAAAAAAATAAGTTTTTTTTTTTTTTGGTAAAAGAGACTCCCTCGTCATTTATTACTAGAAAAAACATTAACACAAGACAAGACGTTGCTGCGCAACGCCCCGCATATTATCTTTCAAAAAACTAAGAATACCCGTAAGAGGATTGTGCAAAAAATGAACACCTAACGGAAAAGAGAAAGCAAGAGAAGCAAGAGCATCCGCCGTAGCGTTTGCCTCTCTGTAAATGTGACGGAATTGAATGTTCCAATCCCTACTGAGGAAGCCTTGACAATGAGAGACCAGACTAAAAAGTGGGTGAGAGCGATGATAAGTCTTTGCATCTTGCTAAGAGAACCTTGTTTCGTTTTGGTCAAAATTTTCTGTCCCGTGACTGTTTGATAACGAGCGAATTTATAGAAAATAAAAAGATATTATTATACCCTCTCGCACATTGATTGCAAGAGACCAATTTCAAAAAGAAAAAGCGAGATGTTATCAACTTCAAATGGTGGTCTTATAAACCCTTGCAAATATTCGAAAGCAAAACGGATTTTAAAAAGCAGCAGAACATATACCACGCAACACCCGAGCGTGAACCACTGATGGATATTATATTAGATGCTCTTTCTTCTTCGATAAGAAAATGATTAGTAGTAAAGCCTGCAAGTTAGGAAATGAAGACGGCAAAGATTTTGAAACAAACATCAATAACTTTACCTTTTGTAGGTGTCATAATTAATTTTAAATGGGTGTAAATAAAATCCTTGATTCAAAAATTTTTTTTTTCATAATATTTAATGTTTTAGACCCGAGTTTAGTGCTCAAATACTTAAAACTGTGTTTTGTGACGGGTTTACTTCTTTTAGCCTTTTAGGATTGATTCTTATTACACCACGAGTTTGAAAACATGGTTTTATTGTTTATATTACATGTTTTAAACATCTTAATATAAATGTGTCCTTTTACTTCTCGGGCATACCTAGGCAAACGGCGAGATCATCTTCTTGAGTAGCCTTTTAGCCTTATATACAATCGAAGAGTTCAGTTTGATTTGCAGGTTACTCCATATCTACTTTCTGATAAGGGTAAGAGTTTTTTTCAAGTTATATAAAATTAAGATGGCTACGTACCCATACGCCACCAACTTTGTGTTAATTTCTAGCTTTCCATGCGCCGAATATCGAGTAGGCTGTATATAAGAATAGAAAGTGTTAATTAGGGTTTAAGATAAAAGCAAATCATGAAGACACAAAAATGTAAACGAATTACCAAAGAAACGAAGATTTACCATTTTCGAAAGTACCATTTATTAGGATAAACTCTCATCAAACATAGCAGCATAACCTCAGTACTTCATATCATACACAACAATCAATATTTTTGAATTTCTAAACACAATCTATGATCAGTAACACACTTTTCATTCGTTTTTTCGGTTTCTAAATCTCGATCCAGAACATTCTTTCAATACCCTTCAATGATAGCCAACAGGAGCAGGAGCTTCCTTCAATTCCCGACCTTGATAGTGAATATCCTGCATTCACAGTATCAATAATGTAAATACTCAAGAAATTCGGCATTAAAAAAGAAGAGATTAATCAAAATTAGCTCAAACGCTTACAGATGCAAAATGATTGACATCCCTGTGATGAGCCTCATCAGCCCTGATAACCAACACTACATCTCTAAGAGTAGCATCAGAAGGCAGCTGCCAATAGTCAATGGCAATGGCAGGTGCAGGCACATTCTCGATGTTTCCTGCATCGAGCTCTTTGAGAAACTCGGTGTAGGAGTGGATTGCTTCCTCTTCCAAGTACCCGACAATACGGTGAGCCAGCTTGGGGGATATGAGGTATGCTGCGAAGTATGCATTGAAGAAGATTCCTTGAACTGTAATGACGAGTGCTCTCTCGTACCACTTGGGCTTGGAGACTTCCATAAAGGTCATTAGATGCATCCTCTCGTTCTCAGCCTCTTCGAGCAGGGCTTTGATCCAACCGCCACTTTGCTCAAACTTTCTCAGAGATTTGCAGTGTAAAAGCATCCCTCCTACCATACCTGGAACAGCAGCCACAGTCTCAAGCATCATTGCTCGGCATCCGTATCTCCTCTGAAATTGACAGTAGAAATTATAAGAAATTTTATACTGGAAGGGATAATAACGAATTCAAAGAACTTGTTCTTCATTGTTGTAGAGCAATTCAATATCAATTTTGCTTTCAAGATAGCTTACTGGTGTTCAAAAAAATTATCAGATACTTGATAATCTTGCCTACAAATTGAAGAGATATATGCATTAAGAATCTGTCAAGTCTGTTTTAACATATCAGATTATCAGACCTGCTAATTAAAAAGGATCAACGCAAAACTGTCTGTTATAGATCATCAACACCGCCAATCAAGGTTTAGATGCGTCGCACTTGATAATCTTTCCTACAAATTGAGCAGATTAAGCCACCAGATCAGATTAACAGATGACCCTCGGGCTGTCTGAACGAAGGATCATTGCTTAACTGTCTGTTATAGAATATCAACACAGCCAACGCTACATTTAAGAATACTACTCTAGACTAGTCTTCCTATCATCGTTACCTGGATCTTCCTATGTAAAAATTAATCACAAAATTAAGATCGACGATCTGATATGAAAATTAGGCTTAACTAGTAAGCAAACTATAATTGGGGTATCTACAAGTCTATTACAATTCCTAAACTCGGTCGTAGCTAACAGGGAAAATAAAACCAAAAAATCTTCAATTAACTTGAGTAATTACCTGGAAAAACAGATCCGTAGGGAAACGGAGAGACTTGACGGTCCAATAGGCAAACTTGTCCAGAAACGTATTAGGCACGTGATGCTTCTTCAGATCTATCGACGTGTCTGACCTGTAAGCCTCCCATGGCTTCCCATCACAAATGAAACAATCAGAAAACAAATTAATACAACTTCAGAGCAAAAAACAAACAAACATAACAGATCAACGATAACCGATGAACAAATTTCTCAAATCTCAGTTTCCAATTCAAATTTCACTTTACCATGAAACAATTCCATTTCCATTCCGTCCCGTCCGCCTTCAGCAGCTTCCTCGGAGCAACTCCCCAGTAGCTAGAGATCCCCTTCTCACCGCCCCTACCGGATGCATCCTTCTTCTCTTCATCTTCCTTCACCGTTTTTTCTTCATCGGACACCTCCTTCACCGTCGCCGTGCTTTTATATCTCACAGGCATTCGAGTAAACGCAGCCAGAGAACGTATCTGAAATTCGCCGGTAGCAGAAGCCGATTTTCCTAAAGTAATCAAACTATAGCCTCCATTGAGCAAGTTCTCCGATGATCGGCCGGTGAAGGACGTGAAGTGCCTCGGTCCGGCCATGGACATCATCAAGTTGACCGCCCTAGATGCGCTACGAGTATAACTCATCATCTTTTCCTTCCAATATTTTTGGGTAAATTTGTTGCTTTGATTGTTTTTTCCCTTCTGACACAGCTTATTGGCAGACGAAAAGGACCGTATATATATATATTAAATAAGGCGGCGGGCATTACTACGTTGACAGAAAATCCGGATTGCTATTTTTTTGGAATTATTTTAGGGGTTTCATTTGAACTCTAGAAATTTCAGGGGTTCAAATGGTGATTATAGTAAAAGTTGGAGGGCTTGATCGAAAACAAGAATAGATGGAATTTTCTTGCGAAACAAGATAACGTGGAGCAAAAGAAATTGGAAGGTAATTCAAACCAATTGGGTTCACGGAAGTTTCGGAGCAAGCCATTTGGCCAATCATAAAGCTCAATATATATATTCCTTTTTTTCCTTTTCATTTATTTGATTATTTTAAATTTTAAAAATTGAGAGTTTTAGTTTTCATTTTCAATACACAGAAATGATTTGTTCTTTCACCAAAATACAAAAATGATTTGGTATAATGGCCAATATTCTCATTTTATTTTATTTTTTGTTTGCATAAAATTAATTTAATTTGAGTGAATGGTAATGCAACATTATTGGTTTGATGGGTCATCATTAGTTAGTGGGAATGTTGTGCTGATCTACAGTACAAACTTTACAAATAAACATATGTTAATGTAAACTAAAAACTAAATTAGTTGGTATCACAAGAAAATTGGGGAGCTGGAAAAAAAAAGGAAAAATTAGAGTAATATGTTTTTAAACCTATATAATTATTTTAATTACTCTTTGGGTAAATATTTGTAGTTTTATGTAAGAACAAAGAGATAAATAATGATATTATATTCTTAAATAGATGTATACCAATTAAAGTTTACAAAATATTTAATTTTGTAATCTTTAGTTGAATAAAAAAGGAGTTAAATAATGATTTATTTTCATAAATAGATTTTTATTTTTAATTGGGTTTACAAAATATTTTGTGTAACCAATCGTAACTTCAGTGGTGGATTTAGGGGGTAACGGGGACGGTGTTCCAACTTGCCTTGCGACGTTGTGTTGCCTTATCAAGAAAATAAAATTAATAAAAAAAATCCTCCTTAAAATGGAATATGATACGTATTGTTTTGCTAGCTCTTTTGATAGATGGAGAAGTAGGTGCTTGGAGTTGTTGGGTTCCTTCCTTGAGCAGCAAAGTATGAAATTACCATTAAAGAATAAGGTGCTTGTGCGTGAGGTTCACTTTTGGGCATGCATACCCTCTTTTGAGACCTGACATGTACTTCAAAGAATTTTATGGACAAAAAAAACACCAACAAAAATTGTCTACTTAAATAGAAAGTCAAATATAAAACAGTCTTATAGACTTCTTCTTTTTTTTTTTTTGAAAAACAAGGTAAGAGATTCGATCACCAGAAATAAATGGTAAACGAGAGACCGAAATAAATCGGTAGACGAAAACAACTGTCAAGGGAACACCTCACAACAAGCCACGCAACCAATAAGAAAGGGACAGAAAACCAAGAAGAGGCCTAGAGAAAAGATGGAAGAGCCTCGTGAGGATGCAGGTGAAACTCGAGTCAAGCACCGCCGAAGTAGCACTGCCGGATAACAGGTACAACATGAACCGATCTCCTGGGGAAGTGAAAGACGAGACTCCAAGGAAGCAATTTCCAACAAAAGGAGTAGTCAGGAAGCACACAACCACGACCGCGATCCAGACACGACTCAATACAAACACAAACATCAAAACAGAGGATACAAAAGTTTCAAGATATAAACTCAGAGAGTTCATATCAACGGGTACATAATTTGAACTTATAGAAGCAACTACAAGCTCATGTTCAAAGAGGTTTTAAACCTAAGGTACATTTCAAGCAAGACTAGAAGAGAAACCCATTGTTCATCAAGTTATAAACATAGAGGACTGATTATACCAAAAACATAGAGTTCTAAACTCTAATTGTTAAAATTGGAATAGGCAAAACATTGAAGGGTGATAGTAAATTGCAGCTCTAACTACTGCACCAAGATCCTAAACTACTGAAAATACAATGGATTATTTTTATTTTCCGATAACAAAAAGTTATCCTGATTTATAAACTCGTTAAATTGTTAACAAAACTTTTTATATCCTCATTCAGGGATTGAGGAATATCATCACATAAAACCAAGCAAGATCCCGTGACAAGATCGAACAATCACGTTGTTCAAAGATTGTTAATATCGAACAAAATGATTCTGAAAGACCAAGGTTTAACAAATATTAAAAATGGGATTGGTTTAAATGAAAATAGAAAGGGAAGATGGGAAATTGAGATATGGTTTACATACACAGGTGGAAGAATCCGACCCTTACCACACCAACAAAATTCACCACAACATGTTTCAAGGAACCAAATGGAAGCCATATTAAGTAGGTAGATTGTTCAAAGCAAGGTATGAGAAATTCGGGAAGAAGAGAGCCAAATCTTCAGAGAAGAGAGGTTGTGACGCACAAAGGATCAAGATCCATCAAAGTTTCAAATTAATGAAATTGTGGCTACGTCACAATATAGTTCAAAAGACGGCCAAAAGCCATAGTTCAACAACAAATGTTCCAAAGGCATATATTTTGTTCAATAGGAGGCCAAAAGCCGCTTAAAAAAATGATCAGAAGGCGGCCAAAAGCCGCATAAAGATTGTTCAGTAGGCGGCCAAATTCCACAGTTCAGAGCCAAACGATGATGTCGGACATTAAACCCTAACCAGGGAAGAGGACTAGAGGAGGGAGGAAGAGTCGAAAAGAACACGATTCACTCAACAACATTCAAAGAGGTCCCTACGAAGGATAAACTTGGTTCGGATTCCAAATGTGTAACTAAGAAGAAAGCACATCAGCGACCCGCGGGATAAGAGACATTTAATATTGGTGTTTCAAAGAGAAGAGTGTGCAGGGAGGGGTCAACAAGAAGCCAGAAGACCTCAAAGTTGTGGAGTATCAAGAAGATCGAAGCTCAGCGGCGCAAGGAGAGAGGCATAGGGGAAAACCCAAACCTCCAAGCCGGAAGATTGCAAAGACCCGCCGAAGCCGGGAAGAAGGAAAAGGTT
This sequence comes from Fagopyrum tataricum, assembly GCA_002319775.1. Taxonomy (NCBI): domain Eukaryota; kingdom Viridiplantae; phylum Streptophyta; class Magnoliopsida; order Caryophyllales; family Polygonaceae; genus Fagopyrum; species Fagopyrum tataricum. The sequence continues at coordinate 6,953 of NCTC01003600.1, forward strand.
CAAGCAGACGACGGCTAGATCGGCCGATGGGGAGCAAAAACAAGGAGACGGCACACCAAGCCAAAGGTTCAGAGGGATAGAGGTCGAAGACGGAAACCTAGAAAGAGTATAGCAAAGGGGCGCGTGGAAATTTTGAGAGAGCGCGTTCTTTTTTCATTATTTAGGTTCGTATGTCTTATAAACTTCTAATTCTAGCTAACGTAACATCGACAAGGACCACCCATAAAAAATTGGACAAAATAAAACTTCTAACCTAAAGTTTTAGTTACCGAAAGTTCTTTTGGACGAACATATCAAAATATTTCTTATTAATAGCTTATAGTTGATCAAATTAATTTTATTATTTACACGTTTTATTTATTTTTAAAATGTAAATATGTAATTTTGTCTTAGTCGAAAAGAAAAACTTTATATGTTTTATTTATTATAATTATATTTTATAACACACAATAATTTGTGTTGTAAAAACTAGTATGTATGTAGTATAAGAATTCGTCCATATAAAATTTCGTATAGATGCCTATTTATAGGGAAATGTTGATTGTTCTTTACAATGGGTCAAGATTTATTCCTATAAATGATTTTTTAAAGACAGTTTGAATCAACCTTTAACCTTGATTCGTGACATGTGATAGTTCCATTTTGAAGTAGTTAATCAAGATCGTGACCGGTTGATTGGTAACCTTCGTCAATATATTTTTTTAATTATAGAAAAAGGTTAGGTGTTTTTTTTGAGGGAGTTCAACATTAAGGATCTTTACGGATGAGAACAAGGAGCTCAAATTCATCTGACATTGTTGAGGGTGATCGAGTACCGCTAGTTTAGTTTGGGTTGTCCAAACCCATTGGCTCGGTTCAAACCACCGATTTGGTTTGGTTCAAAATGTCGGTTTAGGTTTTTTATTTTGTCAAACCTAAACCTAAACCGTGAACCGGCCGAAACCTAAAACGGCAAACCTAAACCGCCGGTTTGGCCAAACCGTCGGTTCGGTTCAAACCGAGTCCATCCCTATGTAAATTGTATCGCTTTTTGGGACTTTAAGGGATGACATTGGATTGGAGAATAAAACAAGGATACTTATATCACAACCGTGATAATGCTTAGCTTCAAGGGACGGTTGTGGCATTTTTTGGCCAAGGATGTGATACGGGGTTAGCCGTCAGTTGGCCCGATCTTTCAACACCAAGACTCGCAATGAAGAAAATGGATAAAAAAGATGGAAACTTGAAATAAATAGATGGAGGAATGATCCAATGATTGTGAATGATCGATAGATGGATAGATCTGGTCGAACCCTTAAGGCAACCAAGAGCACGATATGTAGACAAAGGCCCTAACATACAACTTGGAATGACTTGAAGAAGCCCTTCCGCTATAATCTCACACAGAGGGGAAAGCGATTGTCCCCAAAGCACGAGAAGTCACCCGGAGATGATTGAGAGCACCAACTTGCCAATCCAAGTGACACAACTCAAAACAGCGCCAAAGTTGTTGGGTAAACGGATTCCGCTCACACAGTAAGGTGTCTCGATTCCACGAGAAGAATATGGGATAGAAGAGAAACAATGCTCGAAAGTACTTGTGTTTAATTCATTCAAAGCTAAGCAAGAATGACGTCCTAGAAGGCCTTATATAGGCATGTTGGACGTCCTCTAGGGTTTCCTACGGGCTATGGGCTTGATCCAAGATCGAGCCCAATCTATCTTAAAAGATAAGATCAAATCTCCAAGAGATTAGATCAAATAATAAAAGAGAAATAAAATAACTAGTGGGCTAAACTAACAAGTCTTAAAAATCCCAAAACAAATAATTAAAAGCAAGCCCATCTTTTATTTAAAAGATGTCCAAGAATGGGCTTTAAAACAATAAGCAAGTTGGGCCTAATTTAGCCACTTAAATTAGCCTGAAATCTTCTTCCTTCAAATGCAGCCCAACGGACCTCTTCTTCATATGGATCAAGTGGATCATGACCCCTCTTCTCTCCCACGTCTCGGCCATAATCTCGGCTGCTCCTCTCCAAATCTCGGTCTTCATCTTGGCATCTTCTTTTGGTCACTCTCTCCACGTCTAACTCGTGATCTTGATCTCCCTTGGTAACAACTCGTCGCCTCTTGCTTGTGTACTCCTCGATGCATGGGGATGAGGTCAGGATGTGAGATGCTCCCGCATCATTCTCCCTCTCTTGAAAAGGATTCGACCAAGAATCCACAGAGTATAGACTTGAACCGTGCTGAGATAGATCAACTGAGTCACTCGAGCTTGAGGAATCTCCGTCTGAATCTCTAGTAGTGTGACTAGAGTAAGAGGGCTCTATCGGCTCTTCTTCCTCGTCATGCACCTCATCTGGCTCCTGCATCTCCCAATCTACAAATTCTTCATGTGAAGTCTCCATAATGTCCACGTACTCATCATCTTCTTCGGGTGTTACCTCCATTTCTGGAACAAGTGGAACTACTATGTAGTCGGGTGCCATGATGTCCCACTTAACATCCTCCTCGGGTGTTACTTCTAATTCCGGGATGTTCGTTTCTGGATCATTTTGGGACGTGCTACCCTCCTGATCCGATTGCTCCTCGTCTTCCATCCATTCATCGGTTCCTACATCAATGGTCAAGGTACAATATCCATCAGTCTTAGGCACAAGGTCGACATCCATAATTCTTAATGTTCTATTTCGAAGAGATGAGAAAGTTTCCCTGTTTTCTGTATTGTATGGATAATCCGTGGGTATACGTGTGGATATCTCAATCTGCGCAATCACATGTACATCAAGATCATTAAAATCAGTGAAAATGTCCAAATTTGGGTATTCAATAGCCATATAACTCCAATGGTAAATAGACAATGCTTTACGAAGTCCATGGAACGTCTCCACTAAACTTTCTACCATGCCAACACTTTGCCAAGAAGATAAGATTTCCTGATAGACATAGTTGTACGTAGGGCATGTATAAGGGTCAGGAATTGAATTCCTAGGAGGATCTGTGTTAGAGACAAGCAACGCCTCTTCCTCAACATTTTCTTCATTCTTCTTAATAGTAGCTTTTGCGGGAGTCATGGGCGTTAAAATGAAGTCTTTTCCTTGAAAAGTAAAACAATACTGATTAGTTTTCCCTGCGCGGGCTACATCTCTGTCGTACTCCCATGGTCTACCAAGCAAGATGTGACATGAGTCTATAGGTGCAATGTCGCACAAGACCGTGTCCTCATAAGCTCCAATCTTTAGCGTGACACAAGCTTGTTTGTTGATCATAAGTCCGTCACAGGCACTCATCCATCCAAGTTTATAGGGTTGTGGGTGACGTATGGTATCCAACTGTAACTGGCTAACAACCTCCGTGCTCACTAGATTGCTGCAACTCCCACTGTCAATGATCATGTGAAAATCCTTCCTTGAACCAAACAGCGTGTATGGAACAAGTTAACTCTTTGTTTGTTATCTTCCGTTGCTCAACAAAATTGGTAAGTGAATCAATCGTATCAACAGGGCCTAGTGCATGTGAATTAATTTCAGTAATATACCCCCCAATTTCAGCATTAATAGTAGGAAGCATTTCATCAATTAAACACATAGGTGAAGGCGAAATTATTTCAGTAATGGTATCATTCCTTAAGCACTTAGACATCTCCTTTTTATGACTAGAAAAATCAGCAGGTATTTCTAGTTTATGCTCATTAGTATGAAGCATAGGAGATATAGAATCTAAATTTCTCAAAATGGGGTAAGGGTCAGGAACGATCTTACTTAAGTAAAGGCATTTTCCGGAAGCATATCCTTTTCCACCTTCATTCTCGTCTTCTTCGTCGGAGTCGGAATCTGACTCGTAATATCCTTGATCATTAATGATCACTGTCCTTTTATTGGGACATTCCTGCGTTGTGTGACCTCGTCCTTGACACTTGGAACACTGGATATCTCTAGCTCTTATGGTCGGACCAAATCTAGTTCCCTGCGGTGTCGAAGTAGTAGCTCTGTCCAAGGTAAGTGCAACCCGGGGTGGTGTTCGGACGCCTCGGCTGGAGCTAGCGACATCTCGGCCGTCGTCTCGGTTCAGGTGGAACACATCTCGGCCGGAACTGCCGAAATCTCGGTTGTAGTCTCGGCCGTCTCTCCTCCACGTGGCGCCTGGAACGCGTTCGTCCTGATTAGTCATCCTCTCATCCCGTGCTTCTAGTCTATCTAATCTTTCCAAGATACGGGCTAGCATAGCCTCGGGGCCCACAACTTGTGGCTCGTCAGGTATCCGGTTCCTGTTTTCTCTTCCTGCAGATATGACTCAAGCAAACAAACTTGTTAAGGTTAGTTAAAGATAAACTCGTAGGCTACCCTCTTCAAGTGTCTCGCTCAGAACCTATCTTGTAAGCTTCACAACTTCCTCTTAGCCGGTTTGCGAGGATCACTGTGAATCTACAAGAAAAATGTCTCAAGCAATCAACAGGTTAATGCGTTCAGGCAAGAAAACAAGGTGAACAAACGAGATCTCAAAGGGAAAAGGTCTTTTTGTGTGGTGCTAGCAAGAAAAGCAAAACTAAACTCGCCTGCAATATTCTCAACCAACAAATCAATAATCTCAAAATATTAAAGATAATTTGCGGCTTTTTGAAAATTAAAATACAAAAAGGAAAAGGGAAATAAAAGAGAAAAGGCAATAAGAGAAAAAAGAAACAAGTAAAAAGGAAAGGGAAGACAAAAAGGAAACAAGACAAAAATGATAAAAGGGAAAAAGGGAAGGAGTGCAATTTAAGATTGCCCTGCAGCGATGTAGGGAGCTCTCAAGGAAGCAAATATATCAATCCCGCTCAAAACGGACGCCTGCCAAAACAAAACTCGCACAAGATGCACAACCGCGGAAACTAAAAACTTAGCTCGCAAGTAACGTCTCCCTTTTCTTTTCTTTTTTTGTACGGCCTTTGGCCTTCTCTCTCTCTTTTTTTTTGTGTACGGCCTTTGGCCTTCTCTCTCTCTCTTTTTTTTTTACGGCCTTTGGCCTTCTCTTTTTTTTTATAACTATTCACTTGCGAGACTAACCAAGGCGGCGGCGGCTGAGCGGCGGACCGACGACGGCGGAGCGGCAGACCGGCGGCTGAACCTCTTTGGTTCGGTTGCGAATTTTTTTTGTGAATCTCGGTTGATGGGCCGAGATAGGTCGGGTTGGGCCGGGGTTAGGTTTAGCGACGCCGGAGGCGACGGCTAGGGTTAGGGTTTAGCGACGCCGGAGGCGACGGCTAGGGTTTCGAGGGGGGTGACGGCTGCGGCGCGGCGAGTGAAGCTCGGCCGGGATGGAGGTGCGGTTGCGGCCGAAACCGAGGCTGGGGCGGCCGAGATCGGCTGGGGTAGGGCGATGGCCGGCGGAGCGGTGGCTGGGTAGGGCGAAGGCCGGCGGAGCGGTGGCTGGGTACGGTGGCGGCCGAAAAGACGGCGCGAAGGGCGGCGGGGCGTTTTTGTGGTGGTGACGGTTGAGATTCCGATCAAAACGAGAAAAGATCGAATCTTAGGCAAAAATATGTTTTCAAATCAACAATAGGCCACAAAATTCCTTCTTTTCAAGAAATTGAATGCGGAATTGAAAATTGCAGAAAAATAACGAGAATAGTAGAACTAACCGTTACGGATCCTGCTCCGGTGACTCTTTTTGTGTAGAACTTCCTTGACGGATCTTGAAAGCTCGAATTTTTTTTGTGTTTTATATGGGACGTGAGAAGGTGTTGATGAACCTGAAGCTCTGGTACCAATTTGATACGGGGTTAGCCGTCAGTTGGCTCGATCTTTCAACACCAAGACTCACAATGAAGAAAATGGATAAAAAAGATGGAAACTTGAAATAAAAAGATGGAGGAATGATCCAATGATTGTGAAGGATCAATAGATGGATAGATCTGGTCGAACCCTTAAGGCAACCAAGAGCACTATAGGGAAACAAAGGCCCTAACACACAACTTGGAATGACTTGAAGAAGCCCTTCCGCTATAATCTCACACAGAGGGAAAAGCGATTGTCCCCAAAGCACGAGAAGTCACCCGGAGATGATTGAGAGCACCAACTTGCCAATCCAAGTGATACAACTCAAAACAGCGCCAAAGTTGCTGGGCAAACGGATTCCGCTCACACAGTAAGGTGTCTCGATTCCACGAGAAGAATATGGGATAGAAGAGAAACAATACTCGAAAGTACTTGTGTTTAATTCATTCAAAACTAAGCAAGAATGACGTCCTAGAAGGCCTTATATAGGCATGTTGGACGTCCTCTAGGGTTTCCTACGGGCTATGGGCTTGATCCAAGATCGAGCCCAATCTAGCTTAAAAGATAAGATCAAATCTCCAAGAGATTAGATCAAATAATAAAAGAGAAATAAAATAACTAGTGGGCTAAACTAACAAGTCTTAAAAAGCCCAAAACAAATAATTAAAAGCAAGCCCATCTTTTATTTAAAAGATGTCCAAGAATGGGCTTTAAAACAATAAGCAAGTTGAGCCTAATTTAGCCACTTAAATTAGCCCGAAATCTTCTTCCTTCAAATGCAGCCCGACGGACCTTTTCTTCATATGGATCAAGTGGATCATGACCCCTCTTCTCTCCCACATCTCGGCCATAATCTCGGCTGCTCCTCTCTAAATCTCGGTCTTCATCTTGGCATCTTTTTTTGGTCACTCTCTCCACGTCCAACTCGTGATCTGGATCTCCCTTGGTAACAACTCATCGTCTCTTGCTTGTGTACTCTTCGATGCATGGGGATGAGGTCAGGCTGTGAGATGCTCTCGCATCAGGATGGTTGAGCACAACAAGACAATTGGTATAGTGATTTTGTCGATGATGGCCAAGAAATAGGACTTGTTGCGTTAATTGTTGTGTAATCGGGTGATGATTGTATGAATGTTATTAGTAGTAGAATAGTTTAAAGACAATCTTGAAAGTTTTGTCGCATGAAAAATCAAGGAGTAAATTGAGGGGGTTACCCACATAGTTATCGGCGATAAGCTGTAGAGGAGGTTGTGGGTTTTTAGGAAAAATCCTGGTGGAATTCCATGTCGTCATGCTAGACGTTTTGAAATGTTAAAACAAAATGCGACCACTTATGAGTTTATATATGTATTCAGGTATTTTTAATATTTCGAGTTGATATGTTCAGTCAAGTAATTGACTTTTTTTAATCTATATTAACAACGATTTTTTAATAATTAATATTATGCTTTATTAAAAGGTTATTGATAAAAAAAAATGTGTTGAGATGGAGAATCATTGTAGCGAGTCCAATACATAATTGTTCACATGTATAACATGTTTTGATCCTAATAACTTGTTCTCCTATTTTTGTGAGTCAAATCTACTTCGAATGCAGAGTTTTATCCACATTGATTAGAAGCATTGATATAGAAAACATAATTCAACAGTTTCAGAATATGAAAACTCGGAGGATGAATTCATCCCCTTTACTACCAAAATGATTTATTTATGATCTTATACCCTAGTATGTAGTAATGAACTTAGGTTATGTTTAGCAAAACATCTTTAAAATGGGATATTGAACACGTTATTTCATTGAAACATCTTATACCACTTACTCAATTTATCCGAGCATCTCATATAATTTATTCATTTGAATTATTTTTAATATTATTTTGTTATATAAATTTTCATACAACAAGTATATAAAATGGATATGTATGATTGGATAAAAATAAATCTTATATGATGCTATGAATTATTATTATTATTATTATTATGATTTTTAATGTATAAAACATGATATTGATTTCAGAATTTTATTTTAAGACAGTACACTTCTTTTTATCCTTAGTAAGCTCATATGCTTTCTATTCAGTGAGACCCAACAAGTTGCCCAAGCCCACTTCATATGGGCTCTCTATACTTGAAAAAACTACTACTATATGTATCAACAAGACTAGTTACTTGAAGAGTTGAAGTCTTGAAGGTCCGTCGGTGACTACTAACTACACTTGGATAAATTCGGACTTGGACCGGGTTAAATTAAATTTTATCTTACACCATTTTTTTTTCCAATCATATTTCTATATATTTAAATATTTAATTTAAGTACCACTCTCATGCCGGTGAAAAAGGGAAAAGCTATGTGAAATTTCCAGGAAATAAACAAGTAAAAAATAAAAGAAAAGATATTTCATGCCGCCTTCTTTATAAATTATAATTATTGTAGCATTAAAATTCATATCACTTTTGTAATATTAAGTATAATCCAATTAATTTATAAAAACAAACTTAGGATAGTATTTTTATCCGTGCCTGATAGGGATGGTACAAAATTTATTTATAAATTAAAATAAATTAGTGTAATATAAGTTAACATCATATAACTATTTACAACAAAAATACATAATTTTATTATAAAAATATTTTTATATTTTAATCATAAAATATTACATGTGTTAAAGTATAAGCTATTATGATTGTCTTTAAAAAAAGTTCTACTTAATACTTTTTTAATAGTCTATTAAAATATTCGACAAACCTATTTTTTTATTTTATAAGCAAAATTATGTTATTAAATTAATTTTAAAATAAATGCTAAAATTTAAAACTTTTCAACAAAAAAAGTTGTATAAGATTACTCTATTATAAGACTATCATAAATAAGATGTATCACTCATAATGTGATATCTATATATACTTATATAGTTATAATAAATGTGTTCAATATTTTCATTAATGGATAATGGACTCTGTCATTTTTTTTTATAAAATATATTTAAAGAAAATACAGTAAATTGATCATTAATTTAAAAAAAAGTAGATGATACTTAATATATATATAATTATTTTACATTATAATTTTTATATTCAAAACATCCGATTGCTGAAATGTAAAAAGTACATACCAATCATATATCTTGTTTTAATAATAACTTGACTTAAAAAAATCTCTATAAAATTTCTAACACACAAATGGAGTATATTGTTAAATATAGAAAGTTAATTTTTATATCATAATATTTTCTTATATATCAAATCATACTTTTAATTTAAGAAACTAAATAAATAAATAAAAAAAAGTTGACTTAAACATAAATAAGACATGTGACAAAATCCGATGTGGCTTATTGTGCTAGTGACATGTAGCAAAATCCTAGGTGGTTTAATGTGATTATGACATTTGGCAAAATCCAATGTGGCTTAATGAGACGTTATGTGGGTTTATACACTTCTGTTTTAGTATTATATATAGTAGATTTGTACATATGATTCCTTTACCCGCCCATTCCACCAAAACAGAAACTTCTAATAGTTGTAATTATGGGATTTTTTTTTCTCCCTAAAATAATGAAATAAATGAAATTTCTGAGATTAGGCACGGATAGGAAATAATGACCAGAACAAGAAGGCAATCAGGTTCGGAGAAGACATGTATTTTAAAACAACGCGTTTGTATGAAGATATTGTAGTTTAAACTGTGATTTTAGAGTTTAAAAGGATATAAGGAAAACGCAATTTGAATATGCGGTTTATCATTTAGGATATATTTTTTTTAAAAAAATAAACCGCAATGTTAAACTATGGTTTATGAATAAAATATTTCTTGAAAGAAAATCAAGAAATTACACCACGGGTTCTTCATAAAACTCGGTGTTTTTTAAACAGGGGGTCTTCCCCGAATTTGAGATTTTGTCTATCCTCGGAAATTACTTTCTACCGTGTCTAATCTCGGAATTATTTCATTTATTTATATTATTTTGGGAAAAAATCCGGTATTTATGACTTGGTTTGCTATATTTGATCATTATTTGGGTATTATAATTTTATAATTTAAGTTTTGAAGAATAAAAGAAATACTAATTTTCATTTCTTAATTTAGTTTTTGTATACTAATTTCACAATAATCTCTTCAACATACAAATGATTTAAATTTAGAGACAAAATTTAGTTTTTTTTAAAAAATTATTATTATTTTTAGATAATAATCTCCAATATGTGAAGATAATTTATTAGAGAAGAAGAGAAGTTTAGAGGTTGAGCATCAAAATGAAAGTTGGTGATAGAGATAATAATACAGATAATGTGCAGTTGTGCACCATTCGGAAAATCCAATCTACAGGAGTATATCCGAAAATTTCCAAAAGTGTATTTAGAATGAAAAATATCAAAAAATAAGAAAGTAAGGATGTAAAATCAAAATTAAGTTTAATTAATTTAGCACTGGATATTGAAAATAAATAAATAAATAAATAAATGTTTTTAATGAGTTGATTGATTCTACGCCCAACGTAAAAAAATAAAAAAATAATTTTATAAATAAGTTGTAGGGGTTTACGTAAGATTGGTCTAAGTTAATTAAGTGTGAAGTTGTGTAATTTAATAAGTTAATAATTCAGCTGAATTTCCGGCGTTGACGCTGGCTAGCTAAAAGTGGATTGATTGAGAAATTGAATCCTTTAAAGAACATATGATTAGTTGTTTACTTATGAAAAACACTATACAATTGAATTAATTGACTAATTAGTTAAAACATACTTCTGATTTTAGGGCAATATTGAATGAGAAATTGATGTATGATTGTATGGTACATAAAAAAAGGTTTGGACATTCTCTCCTTAATTTTGGTAAATGTTTGTCATTGATCTACCAACTGGGGCATATTTAAATTATCATTAAAGTATATATAGTTCTTAAAATAGAGTAATGTAATTTATTCACGACAAGAGGATGAAAGTCGTGAACATATTTTCTTCACATCTGAATATACACTTGAAGACAGGGATAATTTCCTATTAGAGTAATATATGTTTATATATATTATTATTTTTACCTATCAATAGATTATATTGTTTTATTTATATATTAATAAACTTAGGGCATGTTTAGTAAGAGTTTGATTTACTTTCGGGTTTATAAACTAAGAACTTGTTTACTTGCAGATTGAGTTTTTTTTTTTGGATTTATAAACTAAATGAGTTTATACGAGTCTATAGTTTATTTTCGAATTTATTTCTTTTCGGGTTTATTTTACTTCAAAAGACGCTAATACACCTACAAAAAATCGAAGAATAACGTTGAATACCTAGGATGAACAGATAATATCAAGATGGAAAAATAAAGGCCAAAATCGGGTTTTAAACAAAAATAAACTCGTCTAAACAAAAATGATGAAATGTTTATTTTTGAGTGGTTTATAAACCCAAACAAACGTGTAGAAAAATAAACTCATCCTCAAGAAAACGTCTACAAATATCAAATCATAAGTTTATAAAATAAATAAAACACAAACGAGCTACAAAATAAACAAGCCCATAGACTTTGAGTTTCTCAACCCTTATATGACTCAACCGACTATTCCTACTCCAACATCATTGTATCACTTGCATGATTCAGAAAATCAAAGTCTCACACCATTATCGTCATGTCAACTACTTTATCTTCAAACGAAAGTTTGGACCTATCAATAGCAAAATAACGGAACCATCTTCAACATCGAAAAAACATCCTTACTAGCAATGCATCAATTTCATACTAGCGAGATGCATAATAATTACAATCGATCCCGCTCTTCGACCATATGTCCCATATCTTCTCATAGTTAAAGCAATATGGGAAGAATAGAAAAATGTTCGATGTCGACAACAAAACAAAGGGCAAAGAAGAGGAGAAGGTCCATCAATTTCTTATTGCGCCTCTTCGCTCCAACGTTGTCGCTCAAAACACATTGACTCATACGAGTAAGGTATATTCATTGGCAAGTCAATAAGAGTGTATACATTGCTCGTCACGGCGTCTACGGGTTACCTTGATCATCTTTCTATCTCTTTACTTATCAAGTTAAATCCAATAAACCTAATGTTACATTAATTAGCAACTCCTATATCTTTAATTATTCAGTTAAATCCAATAAACCTAATGTTACATTAATTAGCAAGTCGGAGTTGTGATTGGTAGAGGTCACATGGGGCGAAGGTGGAAAGCCTATACAAGGCAGTGGTGGTCAAGCACTCAAGCCTAACAGAGTAACCCGAGGGTTTGTTCTTTGAACACGGCTAAGGTGGTCTTCTATGTTGTGCACAATAGAGAAAATTTTCCTCGTTTAATAGGTTGATTGTTCAGTTCTAACTTGATACGCTCCCAGATGCCGATGTCATCCGTATACCCAGCTAAGACGACCCGGAAAGCGGCATGTCTAGCCATGACATGACACTTCTCCGATTTTAAATATATTTTATTATATTTTTGCAATTTAAATAATAGACTTTAATTTTCGGAACTTTAACTCCGGAACTTAATTTCGGGAGTTAAATTCCGACCATTGATGGTCTTGTCCTTTCATTTCGAGAGTTAGCCCCGACTTTATTTTCCGTCTTTATTTCCGTCATTTACTTTTCGACTTTTGGTGTGACCTTCATCCACTATATAAAGAATGTTTTGTCTCACTTGTAAATCATGTTCAATATTAATCAAGTTATTTGAAGGAAAATCCTCTCTCTTGATTTGGGCATCACTTTCTCTCCAATCTCCTCAAAATTCTTCCTTGGATCAAGTCTTAGATCCAAGAACTCACATTCGAAGGTTCTTCTAAAGATTCAACCGTCCAATCCACTACAAACGTTTGCTCGATCTCTCTAGATTGAATCAAACTCTCGCTTCCGCATCCATCTCTAATCGTTTCCGCCTTACCAAACTTCTATCTAAGTTCCTTTTGCACATCAACAAGGAGTAGATGAAGCTCTAGCTTGGTCTAGATCCGGCGTTCGTTCTTCAACGATTCCAAGGACGCATCAAATTGGTATCAAAGCAAGGGATCAAAGCTAAGTTTCTTTACTTTTTTTTTCGTGAGTTCTTTAGAGTTCTTCAAGAGTTCTTCAGTGTTCTTCAAGAATTCATCTTCGTTCTTCAAGAGTTCTTCAGTGTTCTTCAAGAATTCATCTTCGTTCTTCAAGAGTTCTTCAACCTGTTATTCATAACTCATCATGTTCTTTGATGAAGATGATTCTTATGATGAGGATGAGGAATGGCTTCCCCCTCCATATTGATTCATCCTTGGAATCGTTGAAGAACGAACGCCGGATCTAGACCAAGCTAGAGCTTCAACTACTCCTTTTTGATGTGCAAATGGGAACTTTGAAAGAAGTTTGGTAAGGCGGAAGCGATTTGAAAATGGATGCGGAAGCGAAAGCGAAAGTTTGATTCGATCTAAAGAGATCGAGCAACGTTGTAGTGGGTCTGAGGGTTTGGTTCTTTAGAAGAATCCTCGAAGGTGAGTTCTTGGATCTAAGACTTGATCCAAGGAAGAACTTTGAGGAGATTGAAGAGGAAGTGATGCCTAGATCAAGAATGAGGATTTTCCTTCAAAATACTTTATTAAATTTAGACATGCTTTACAAGTGAGGCCAAGCATCCCTTGTATAGTGGATGAAAGCCAAACCATTAGCCGGAAATTAAATGACAGAAATAAAGGGGGGAAATAAAAGCGGGAAATAAAGCCGGGGCTAACTCCCGAATTGAAAGGCCTAGACTATCAATGTCGGAAAGTAACTCCCGGAATTAAGTTCCGGAGTTACGGTTCCGAAAATAAAGTCTATTATTTTATATGAAAAATATAATAAAATAATAATAATATTGCTAGCTTGATGACGTGGCGCCGGAAGTCTATGCCATGGTGGAGTGGAGACATGGCATGCCACTAACGGGTCCAAGTGATGCAATGGTGCGTCGGATGATTGAGCCGGCAGCTTGGGCGATGGCTTTAGCTCGGGAGCAAGTGAGCGGTCCATCGGAGCGAACCCGCAAAGCATCGTCCTCCTCATCCACGGTCATGGTTGTCAAGGGCGCATCAGTCCCCCCATCTTGGATGTGAAACGTCCCCGTTTCACCGTCGTCAAATAGGGGCTCAACATAAGGGGCTTGATCCTTGACATTGAACGTTGGGTGCATGCCGTAGGAATCCGGAAGCTCCAACTTGTAAGCATTCGGACCATGGCGGGATAGGATCCGGAAAGGGCCATCACCTCGATCCGATAACTTGCCCTTGCGTCGAGATGGAAAACGCTCCTTCCTTAAGTGGAGCCAAACAAGATCGTCGGCCCTTGTTGCGTTGTTCGGCAAGTTGGGCGGCACGACGTTGGAGTTGTGCTCTTGTCCGCTCATGAAGTTCAATGATTGAGGCGGCTCGACTTGCGGCGGTGATGTGTTCACCGTCCTTGAGTGGGCGTGGTGTGAAGTCCAAATGCGTGTGTGAATTAAGGCTGTAGACAACTTCAAATGGTGAGAGTTTAGTTGCCGAGTGCCTAGACCTTTTATATGAAAACTCCACAACCGAAAGTAAGTCCTCCCACTTACGTGGGTTGTTCCTAAGCGTTGCTCTAAGTAGAGCACCGAGAGTCCGATTGGTCACCTCCGTTTGACCATCGGTTTGGGGGTGGTAACTACTTGAAAACAACAAGTTGGTTCCAAGTTTTCCCCATAAAATTCTCCAAAAGTGACTCACAAACTTCATGTCCCGATCACTAAGGATGGAACGTGGTATCCCGTGTAAGCGCACCACATTGTTAAAGAATAACGTGGCGAAATCGCTAGCATTTTGGGTGCTCTTACACGCGATAAAATGAGCCATTTTTGAAAAACGGTCGACTACCACAAAAATGGAGTCATTGCCTCGCTTGGACATTGGTAGGCCAACTACAAAGTCCATGAAAAGATCCTCCCAAGGTCTCAGTGGTATAGGTAAGGGAGAATACAATCCGTCCGGACCTTGATGTGATTTTGCATGATGACATGTGATGCAACTTGTGCAAAACCTTGTCACATGCTTGCGCATTTTGGGCCAAAAGAAGTGCTCTTGGAGAGCGGCGAGAGTCTTGGTAGCACCAAAGTGACCACGACTCTCATGGGCCTTCTTTATCAACAAGTGGCGTATGGACGAACGCGGAATACAAAGTTTTCCCGCGTGGAACAAGTAACCATCATTTATAAAGAAAGACTCATGCTCTCGGAGGTCAAGGCATTTTGCAAATATATCCTTGAAGTTAAGATCCGTGGCATATCTCCTTAATAAGAGAAAAGCCATGGATCTTGGCGTCCATATGCACCAAAAGGATATATCGCCGAGAAAGGGCATCGGCTACCACATTCTCTTTTCCCTTCTTATGCCGAATGACATAAGGAAAGGTTTCTAGAAATTCTACCCAACTTGCATGGCGCCGACTAAGATTAGTTTGGCTCTTGAGATACGAAAGATCCGCATGATCCGAATGAATCACGAACTCCTTCGGCCACAAGTAGTGTTGCCATGTCTTTAGACAACGAACTAAAGCATATAGTTCCTTGTCATAAGTTGGATAGTTGAGTGGCGGACGGGAAAGCTTTTCGCTAAAAGTAAGCAATGGACCGATTCTCTTGTAGGAGAACCCCCCCAATGCCAACATTAGATGCATCACACTCCACCTCGAAGGTTTTCGAGAAATTTGGGAAGCTGGAGTAACGGTGCATTGCAAAGTCGGTCTTTGAGCACATTAAACGCTCGAACATGGGTATCACGCACTCAAACGTGACACCCTTGTAGTGAGCTCATGAAGCGGCGCCGCTACCGAGCTAAAAAGTCTTTGACAAAGCGTCGTAGAAGCCCGCTAAGCCGAGAAAGGCTCGGACCATGGTGACCGTACTAGGTGTAGGCCACTCCCGAATAACACGAACTTTGGATTCGTCTACTCGGAGTCCGTCCTTAGACACGACATAGCCAAGAAATTGTGGTCGGAGCAAAAGACACATTTTTCATAATTGACAGTATAATTGTTCTTGTCTAAGGCACTCGAGCAATTGGCGAAGGTGCCCGATGTGTTCATCCAAAGACTTACTAAAAATAAGAATATCGTCAAAATAAACAACGATAAAATTACCCAAAAACCGGCGGAGGACATGGTTCATGAGACGCATGAACGTTGATGGGGCATTGGAAAGTCCGGAACGGCATGACAAGCCACTCATATAACCCGTACTTTGTCTTGAATGCCGTTTTCCACTCGTCACCCTCGGCCATCCGGATTTGGTGATAACCGCTCCGGAGATCAATCTTTGAGAAAACGGTGGCGCCGTGGAGTTCATCCAACATGTCGTCGAGGCGCGGGATCAGATGCCGATATTTGACGGTTATTTGGTTGATGGCTCGGAAATCGACACACATCCTCCACAACCCGTCCTTCTTGGGCACCAAAATGACCGGCACGACACATGGTGAAAGCGACTCACGAACATATCCCGGTCTAGGAGCTCTTGGACTTGACGTTGTAGGCTCCTTAGTCTCTTCTGGACTTGCACGGTAAGCGGCACGGTTGGGTAAAGACGCGCCGGGCACCAAATCGATTTGGTGCTCAATTCCACGGATCGGTGGCAAGCCGGGTGGTAGAGTCATCGGTCAAGACAGTCCTGAAATTCAGACAACAAAGTAGATACCTCGTGCGGCATATTACTAAGGGTCATGGAAGTAGATAAACAAAAAGGAACTAGCAAGAAGCATGGTAACTTGCCTTCCTTGACCGGTGCAAATCATGTTTCCGGGCCAAAAGTACCCTCGGCTCACACCGGCCTTTGATTATTGGGTCCGGAGATGGTAAAGTTGCATTCGTGGGAACGATGCTTCCTTTACTACCTCTAGTCTCAATAGCATGGTTACTAGGGACGGTATTCCGGGATCCGGAAGTACTAGCACCCACAACATCGGGAGAACTCCTAGGAGGGTCCGATGTTGCCGGCGTAGTGGTCTCATCAATGGCTTGTTGCCTCTTCCGTTCCGCATAATCAGTTAATATTTCATGTTATGTCATAGGCAACAATGTGACTCTTTTTCCATTATATTGAAACATATATCTATTAAGATAACCATCATGGAAAGTTCGACGATCGAATTGCCATGGTCGTCCTAATAAAACATGTGTAGCGTCCATCTTGATAACATCACAAAGGATCTTATCAACATAGGCGCCTATGGAAAACGTCACCCAAGCTTGCCGTGTGACGGTGTCACACGCCTTATCGGAAATCCATTGGATTCCATAAGGTGTTGGGTGGGGGTTATAGGCAACTTAAAGTGTTTTACCACTTTTTCGTTGATTATGTTACAACATGAACCTCCATCAACTATTAACGAGAGACTAGTGTTATTGATCAAACAACGAGAATGGAAAAGATTTTCACGTTGGTCAATAGGAACAAATTCTTTAACGGCCAAAATTCGACGAGATACAAGGGCGAACTTACCGGGTTGTGCCGGGCCGCAAGCCATTTGTTTGTCGCATGGTTTCACGCCGTAGTAGAGGTCGGCGTCTTGGTCATCCTCAATGATGATAATATCCGTCTTCTTCATCTTCCTCATCTTCATATGAGGGGTTGGCAAACAACACACGCTTTGTGTTCGGGCAATCACGTTGGACGTGACCGAATCCGCTACATTTGTAACACACGGGCTCTCTTGATCGTGCCGCCGGTGGAGGTCCTTGAGGGGTGCGGGCGGGAGGCGTTTGTGCCGGGGCATTGGGACCACGTTGTGGTGCCCTCTCGGTATCCGCTTGTCGGGTGGATTGAACCATCCGTTGGGCTCCTTTGGTGGCGCCGGAATCTTGAGAACTAGATATATCTCGAGCACGGGTGTTAGTAGAATAAGCGTATTGACTTTGAGATGAGTTATACCTTGAGTATCTTGGATTCTCTTGTTGTTGCTTGTGAAGCTTCATGGCCGCATGACACAAAGCTCCCAAGTCCTTGTAAGGAACGATCTCAAGAGGACGTCGGATTGGCGGATTAAGGCCACTCATGAACTTGGTGCGTAGGGCGGAGGGAGAGGCCGAGACGCCGGCCTTCATATGCATGTCCTCGAGCTTGGCCAAGTAGGCCACCGGAGTGAGTTTGCCTTGTTGGAGCTCGGCAATTTGCATCCGCATATCGTTTTTGAAGTCGTCGGGGACATACTTCTTTGTCATGACGTAGATCAATTGATCAAATGTCGCAACCGGTTCCCATCCTCGGCTCTCACGGACGTGTTCATACCGGTTCCACCAAGATTTTGCATCGCCTTCAAAATACAAGGTTGCCGCTTCGATCTTCTCATATTCCTCATAGTGGCAATGCTTCAAAGCCCTTCTCATGTCCTGTGCCCAATTAAGAAATACACAAGGATCATATTCCCCATAAAATATTGGAAATTTAACTTTACCTTCCCTACGAGCTTTGTAGGGATCCGGGCGGGGTGGTGGCATATCATCATGATGAGCTCGTTGATGTGCATGCCTTGGTGGGTTAGGAGGAGGCAACCATTCTTCTTCTCGGTCCTGGTTCTCATATGGGTCTCGGACGGGTGGGTGCCATTGACGGACATGAGCCACCCATTCCAAGTTGGGCTCATCGTCGGAGAACTCATCAAAATCATCCCTCTCGTCATACTCATCATAGCCGCGGTATGATGATCGCCGTCTAGGTTGTTGGCGGCGTTGTCCATACCGATCATTACTAGAACATCGAGGATGATGATCTTGTTGATTTGTGTGCCGGGATTCGTCATGGACGGGACGGCTAGTATGTTGTGCATTTGGTAGAGGTGGGGGCGATCCGTACCGTCTACGATTGCGCTCGAAGCGCTTGTTCCTATCCATCGTATCTACATAAAGTAAATCATCCGGAGTCGGGACATCGTTGTTGTTGGTCTCATTGAGGTGGTCCCTGCTGTCTTGTTGATTTTGACTTTCGATGACTGAGGCAAGCCTAAGACCTTGAGATGGATCGGATCCCAAAAGACCTTTGCTTTTTCGACGGGCATCGGACGTGGAAGTCTCGACCATGGTGTCATTTGGATTTGAAGCGGGACGTTGAGCGGTCGTAAGGGCCAAAAGTTGTGCCCTCATCTCCTCCAATTGTTGCTTAAGATTAACAACTTCCTCGGATAAGGAGGCATTATCTCGTTCACGAGCATCCTGAGAGTTTTTTATATCCACGTTAGTCATGATTCCAAATAAATACACACAAATGCAAGCAATCAAATGAGCAAGGTGACGAATTAAGTCAACGTTACCCAAGTTCAAGTGCGTTAAGGTTCTACTTTTGGGAAGGCCGTTTGGCGGTTAGGCAAGATAGGCTAATCCAACAAAATTTGAACCAATTCACACAAATAACAAGTGATAAATTTGCAACGTGTGTAAGAAGATGGAGAGATAAGAAATGGACGGATTGTTTGTCGGCAAGTTTTACTTGCTTTTGGTCTTTGACCTTTTGTAATAATCCGATTTTTCGGATGGACCGGTTTGCCGGACGTCTTTTCACTTTGTTTTTGTTTTGTTTTGTTTTGTTTTTTTGAACTTTGCAACTTTTGATGCAAGATATGAAACACTTTGGAAACAAATCCGCTTTGTTGAAGAGTTTTGGTTTTTGTTGTTTTTGTTTTTTTTGAATATCAAAATGCGAGATATCCAAATTTGTTAACAAAAAAATCCCAAGAAATTTGGTAAAATCGATTAACAAATTTGTCGGATTGGGTCGGTTTAAGAACAAATTGTATTTGATAGATGGTTTGATGGCAAACCAAAAATCTCCTAAATTTGCTTGGTGAGAAAAAAAAATTTCACGAAAACTTCAATGAACACGAAGAACAAGATGAAGATCTTCAAGAGGGAAAGAACAACAAAGGCAAAAGAAGGATAATAAAATAACGCACAAAAACAAGAGTAAAGAGAACTTAGCTTCGATCCCTTTGCTCTGATGCCAATTTGATGCGTCCTTGGAAGCGTTGAAGAACGGACGCCGTATCAAGACCAAGCTAGAGCTTCAACTACTCGTGTTGATGTGCAAATGAGAACTTTGATAGAAGTTTCATAAGGCGGAAGCGATTTGAAAATGGATGCGGAAGCGAAGGTTTGATTCGATCTAGAGAGATCGAGCAAACGTTGTAGTGGATTTGAGAGTTTGATTCTTTAGAAGAATCCTCGAAGGTGAGTTCTTGGATCTAAGACTTGATCCAAGGAAGAACTTTGAGGGGATTGAAGAGGAAGTGATGCCCAAATCAAGAAAGGGGATTTTCCTTCAAATAACTTGATTAATATTAGACATGCTTTACAAGTAAGACCAAGCATCCCTTTTATAGTGGATGAAGGCCAAACCATTATACGGAAATTAAATGACGGAAATAAAGGCGGGAAATAAAAGCGGGAAATAAAACCGGGGCTAACTCCCGAATTGAAAGGCCTAGACTATCAATGTCGGAAAGTAACTCCCGGAATTAAGTTCCGGAGTTACGGTTCCGAAAATTAAAGTCTATTATTAAAATGAAAAATACATTAAAATAATAATAATATTGCTAGCTTGATGACGTGGCGCCGGAAGTCTATGCCAAGGTGGAGTGGTGACATGGCATGCCACTAACGGGTCCAAGTGATGCAATGGTGCATCAGATGATTGAGCCGACAGCTTGGGCGATGGCTTTAGCTCGGGAGCGAGTGAGCGGTCCATTGGAGCGAACCCGCAAAGCATCGTCCTCCTCATCCACGGTCATGGTTGTCAAGGGCGCATCAACTTCTGTTCGAGGTGGTAGAAGCTTTGCTCCTTTGGTTTTCCTCTTTCTATCTTCGACTCTTTGACACCAATTTATAAGTTTGTATCTTCTGATCTTCTCTATTATGAACAAAAGTACAACAAGTACAACCGTAAGCAACGAGATCTTCAAGGGAAATGAGCGCGAGTCAGTTTCTGGAGAACAGAGAACATAACGTATGTCGTTGTAGGAAGTGCACAAGACGGGAGGTTGGGGAATAATTGTGGACACCTCAGATTTAGACTCACGTAAGAGCCTTAAGGAGTCGATCACAAATCCACGACCCCTCCAAGACAAACAACCCAAACGACCACCAATAAAAATTTCTCAAAACGCATAAGAGTTCCTACAAAGCATGGAGCACTTGAAATACAAGTGAATCACTCTATGAAAAAGAGGTCGAGAAGAAGCACAAGCTATTCCTAAAATAGAGCTTGTTAGAATTTATAACTGAAAATTTAAAAATACTATTATTAAAGCGACAATTTATTCATTTTGTTATTTTCTTTTGTTTTGCCTAGACTGATATTTGTTTACTTCACAAACAAAGGATTCCAAAGTTTGGGAGCAAAGCAAGCATTATCGCAAAGCTAGTATAATGGTAATGTCATTGTAAATAATACTTAGTTAAATTTTAGGTTTAATTCTTAAGGCTAGGCATGATTTTCTAGATTTTTTTTTAAAATTCTTTTGAAACCTTTCAAGACAAATAATTATGCCTACAATTTGCTCTCTTTTTCCCCTAGGGTGAAAGTCGTAGTTAGGAGCGAGGAAACCTAGCCACCAAAGAGCCGCCAGATGAATGAATTAGGTGTGAAATAGCCGATTGAGATTCAGGAAATGAGGAAAATGGTAGTGGGGTTACTTCTGGTGAAGGTGGTAAGGATAACTGTAGAAATATAGATGGGTGCAAGTCCGGTGTTTGTGAAGTATAGAGATTCATTGTCAACCTGGAGCTTTGAGTTGTCCATTTAGATCGGCAGCGAACAACCATAGGAGTTGTGGTTTGTGGGTTAACATAGTTGAGATAGATTTCAGAGGGGTGTCCTCTATTGAAGTCCTTGTTCTCATTGAAAAATCAAAAATATTGATCAAAACGAAAAGATAATTCGGTTAATAGAGAAGACAATTGTTAGAGAAGCGGGGTTAACCACTGCGGTCATCGGAGTTAGCCCTATGGCGGTCAGCTATGAAGAAGATGACGAGGGTTTTCCTCAAATAGTAGAGAGAATCATCTGTTGAGTTTGTTTATGAGGAAACCGGTTTGTTAGAAAATTAGAATGATAATCTAGTGGTTGAAGTCATTGAAGGCTGAGGAAGAATCCATTGAAGGCTTTGGTTGAAGACGGCGGTGGAGAAGGGCTTGAGGAAGGATTTTCTTCCAAAAAAAAAACTGGACCTAACTCCTTCTTTTTTTTTTAATAAAAAACAGAAATTTGTTAGGTCGAGCTATCTTCTAGAGGTAGTCAAACCTAAAGCATCCTTGCGGATGAGAACACGAAGTTCGGGATCATCAAACAAATTGTGTTGGAGTTCGAGATTCCCAAATGGGTCAGTCGGTCAGCAACACATTTAATTTTCCTGAAAACATGCAAAATCTTGATTTTGTCAAAGAAACCAAGATCTAGAATGGAGTCGGAAATTATCATTTCGATATCCTAGGGGTAGCTCCACACACCCTGGAGCGCCTTAATAACACATATATTGCCTCATTCGATTTCAACCTTTTTAATCTTTAATTTGATTGTTTCTTTTAAACCAACCTTTAGAGAAAAAAATTTAGCTTTAATGACCGAGTTGAAATGGTTATTCTTCGCGTTAAGGCTTACAACTTCTCCATTATGATCTCGAATTACATAGACAATGGAGGTCACACCCGAACTGAGTTTTGATCCATCAAAATTTAGTTTTTGAAAACCATGTTGTGGTCTATTCCATTTAATATGATATTTTTTTTCCCTCTTGTTAGTGTTGTTTTCCTTTTGTTGTTTTGTGGTGTCATATTCATCCTCGTGACTAAAGTGGGTATTCCAATTATGGATTTGGTTTTTGATGAAATCAATAAACTTTTTATGAGTGCCTATGGGTTCAATGTTAAAAATGATCTTATTTCTAAAGAACCAAATGCACCACCAACTATTTGCAAGTCTTGTAAACTTTACACTTCCAAATTTGTTTTTTTTTTAAATCTAGTAAACAATCATGAGTTTTTTTTATTTATTTAATGGTTTTAATTTTTCAATTTCTGATAACATTTGTCCATCAATTTTGCCAATAATTTGTTTAGTGAACGGACATTCAAAAACTAGGTGGTATAGGTCCTCTAGGTGATGGTTACAAAATTCACAGTGTCTTGTAACCGCAATTCTTCTTTCATCGACTTTTGCTTTTGTTGGGATTCCATTTATGGCCATCTTCCAAATAAACTTTTTATATTTTAGGTTGGGTATCCAGTTTCCAAATCCACTCGCAAGGGATGTTTGACTGGAAGTTGGATTCCTCTTCAATCATATCGGATGCTTAATTAGTAGAGAACCAACCATTCTTACTACGTCTCCGGTATAATTTGTCTTGTATCTCATTTGTGGGGATGGTTGTTTATTTTATCTTTTCCCTAATATCCGGGTTGATGACGTTTTGTAGTTCGTTGTCAATTTTGTTAAAATCCCAACAACTAGAGTCATTTAAAAAGTGAATAACTTTGATCGATGGATCAATTACATTGGTATTTTGTACAATTTTTATCAGAGGAGTTGCTGCTACCCATTTATCATGGCAAAAACTTATTATTTTCTCATCTCCGATATGCTAAATGATTCCTTTTTGAAAATCGGATTTAAGTTTGATGAGATTGTTCCACTGCCATGATGTTAATCCTTTTTTTTGTAATGAAGAATATTATGATTTTTCAGATATTTTTCATTAACGATTTTAACCCATATGTTATTTGGTTCAACAAGGATTTTCCATAAGAGTTTCATTTAAAGGGCTAGCTTTGTTTGTGGTTATTGATTTCGTTAAACCCATCTCTCCTTTCTTTTTTGATTTGCATATTGTATCCTAACTAATGAGAGGCCTATGATTGTCTTGTTTATTCCATTTTTTTAATAAGTTTTATTGAGTTCATTCAGGTTATGGGTTGGAAGCATAAAGCTTTGCATGAAAAATATTGGTTTAGTCGTCAAGTTATATTTTATGAGAGTGTTCCTTCCTTCTTGGGATAATGAGTTTCCTTTCCATTTAGCTAGTTGTTGTTTCGACATGAGGTTGATTTCACCAAAGGTTTCTTTAGTTACTCTTCCATTTATATCCAAAATATTTATCGAGGGTTTTAGTGTGGCACATGGTCAAGACATTTTTAATTTGGGCAATATTGCTTGCACTTGTGTGTTTTGTTGTTTGGAAAGCTGATTTTTGGAAGTTGATTTTTTGTCATGACACAGAGCAGTACTGATCCAAGATGTGCTTTGTTCCTTGACATGAAGCCACATTTGCTTTTGCGAAGATGATCATATCATCAACAAAGGATAAGAACGGAATAGGAGTCACGTTCCTACATACCGAGAAACTGATATGGTTATTGTAGTTATTGTAGTCTTGTTGTAGCATTTGTGTTAGGATTTCAGCACCTAGAATAAAGAGATAAGGTGAAAGGGGGTCACCATGCCTAAGGCCTTTTTCAGGGAAAAAAAATGATTCCTGGGTCCGTTGTTGACGAGGATTGAAAAGGATAATGTGGAATACATGCCTTAATCCATCCTACGAATTTATCACTAAAGCCAAATTTTTTGAGGATGAAGATTATGAAATCTCAGTTAACTTGGTCGTAGGCTTTTTCCATATTGATTTTGATGGCAACCCATCATTCTTTACTTTTATTTTGTCAAAATGAATGAAAGATTTCGTATGAAATCAAAATGTTATCATGTATTGATCTGTTTGCAACAAAAGCTCCTTGCAGGGGGTGAATGAGTTTATGCATGATACATTCCATTCTTTTAGTTATTATTTTAGCTATATTTTATAAATTGTTGAGCAAAGGCTTATGGGTCTAAAATGATTTAATTAGAGTGGGTTGTCCTTTTTTGGGATTAGTGTTATGAAAGTATGGTTAATTTGTTTAAGAATTTTTCCACTTCTGAAAAAATATTTCATTGCTTTTGAAACATGAGTTCCTACAATATGCCAATATTTTTGGTAGAAACCACCAGGCATACCATCAGGCCCAGGAGATTCATCACATCTAATATCAAAGATAACATTATTAATTTCTTCATTTGTTGAGTGTTTTGTTAGGATTATATTGTCCCCCGGACTGACTTTGGTTTTGATGAGTTGTAGTTTTTCATTGAGGATCGCTTGATTAATGAAGGTTTTAGCGAATTTACATTGGAATTCCTTTTTCACTTAGAGCCGAATTTCTAGTTCAGATGTTAGGGTTGTTCCCGTACTCGTTATGAGTTCTTTTAATTGTTTTTGATTCCTTCTTCCAATTGCAATTATGTGAAAATATTTAGAGTTTGTGTCTATGTTTCTTAAATGCGTATTTTTTTTATCTCTGTCTCCAATACCTTTGATGAAAGGATAGTAATCGGTTATGCTTAATGATGAGGTTTCTTTGAATGGTTTCTATGTTTTGATTCGTTGTGTTAGGGGGATAGCTTTGAATTTCTTGTAGTTTTTTTTATTCTACTTCCTTTAGTTGTTTGAAAATATTTCCAAAGTTTACTTTACTCCATTTTTTTGCTTTTGTTTTTAGTAATTGATTTTTTTTTGTCAGTTTAAACATTTCGTTTCCGGTAAATTTGGATCACCACGTTTGTTTTACTAAGTTCTCAAAAGATTTTCGTTTAGTCCACATCATTTCAAATTTAAATGGTTGGGGGGTGTAATTATCTGTACCTTTTAGCTCAAAGGAAAATTTGGAGGGGTCCGAAAAGGTAAATGCGTGGTTTTTTAGTTTTTAAGTTTGGGTACCATGGAGGATTTGATTATGAAACAATACTCGGTCAAGTTTCTCCAAAGTATTATTCGGTCCATCGCATCTTTTTCTCCATGTGAAGGTATTACCGATTGTTGAATTTTGTACACGTTTTATGGTTTATAGAGTGTATCCGATCAAAAAAATCAATAGTTTAAAATTTGGTGTTTTTTGAAAGTTTAGGGGGTAGTACACGATTTTTTGGAAAATCGATAAAACTCAAAAAACGTCGTATCATTTGGTCCAAAAAGCGTGAAACTTTTTTTGAACAAGTTTTATGGTTTATAAAGTGTATCCGATGAAATCAAATCAATAGTTTAAATTTTGGCTTTTTTAAAAAATATCAAAGGGTTAGTACACGAATTTCTTCATAAACCGATAAAACTCAAAAAACGTTGTATCCTTTGGTCCAAAAAGTGTGACATTTTTTTTTGTACGCACTTTATGGTTTATAGAGTGTATCCGATCAAAAAAAATCAATAGCTTAAAATTTAACGTTTTTTGAAAAATTTCAAGGGGGTAGTAAATGAAGTTCTTCGAAAATCGATAAAACTCAAAAAACGTTGTATCCTTTGGTCCAACAAGCGTGAAACTTGATGCACGTATGCTAAAGAGGTTTGGAAACAGGTTTGTGATGGATTTGGCATGTCCTGTAGCCTGAATTCTATCTCGGCATCTCTTGAGAGGTTGAGACTTTCGGCTATTGGAAGAGGCTGAACGAGCAGAAAGAGGATCTACGCTCTCTCATCTACGGTCTATTATTTATGGCATTCTAGGAATGCCTTGGTCTTTAACGGAAATAGGATTCCTATTGACGTTTTGGTTCGGCTTATCAGATCCCATGTTTTCAGACTCCTCCATGAGAAGTTTCCTTCTAGAGTTGGTGTGTGAGCCACTGGTCTTTAGTGTTGGCATGAGAGATATCATGATTAAGGATGACACTCTTCCTAGGTTTGACCTCTCCCTACTGATGGCCATGTCGAAGGTGGTGATGTCTTATCCTGATGGAGCTAGTCGCGCTTGGCTCTCTTGGTTCCCATCTGCTGATGGCTTTGCCGAAGGTGGATAGGCCTTTTGAGTATGATCTAGCAGATCATGAGTGTATGATTTATAGTTACAATTATATACAGGTATTTGGGTCTGCTTGGGGACTTACATATCGTCCTTGAGATCTTGGATGTTGAAGTTTCTTTGTTTTGCGCCTTAGACTTCATGTATGAGCACCTTGTACCTTGACCTTTTACCTGTATTCATAAACCGAATTGGTTTTTGAATACTTTTACTTTTTATGAATTTACCTTTACCCGAAAAAAGCGTGAAACTTTTTTTGTGCTCGTTTTATGGTTTATAAAGTGTGTCCGATAAAAAAAATCAATAGTTTAAAATTTGGCTTTTTTGAAAAAGGTCAAAGGGTACCACGAATTTCATCGAAAATCGATGAAACTCAAAAAACTTTGTATCCTTTGGTCCAAAAAGCATGAAACTTTTTTGTACACACTTTATGGTTTTTAGAGTGTATCCGATCAAAAAAATCAATATTTTAAAATATTGCGTTTTATGAAAAAGTTTAAAGTGTGTACAAAAATCGATAAAACTCAAAAAAACGTTGTATCCTTTGGTACAAAAACGAAGACTCCGCCTCCTTATAGGAACTTCGGAATTTTAACAGGTGGCGTAACCGAGTTGTAAAGGGGTCGAATATCGATTACCTATGCTTTTCTAAAAGCATCAATAATGGTCGCCTCCATTATATGGATATTAAGGATAAGATCTTTCCCCTTTTAGTTAAATATTGGATCTTGATATGATAATGGGGCCGTCTCAAAAACCAATGACAATGGCGATTTCTAATGACCGCCCGCCCCATCTATGGATGAATCGCCCCACCCCGAAGGTGTAAGCAGTCAATAAGAAAGAAGCATGTGGGGGGTACACGAATTTCATCGAAAATCGATAAGACTAAAAAAACGTCGTATTCTTTGGTCCAAAAAGTGTGAAAATTTTTTTGTACACGTTTTATGATTTGAGTGTATCCGATCAAAAAAAATCAATAGTTTGAAATTTGGCGTTTATTGAAAAAGTTCAAAAGGCGTAGTACACGAATTTTTTCAAAAATCGATAAAACTCAAAAAACATTGTATCTTTTGGTCCAAAAAGCGTGAAAAATATTTTGTGCATGTTTTATGGTCTATAAAGCGCGTCCGACAAAAAAAAATCAATAGTTTAAAATTTGGCGCTTTTTGAAAAAGTTCAAAGGGGGTATTACACGAATTTCTTCGATAATCGATAAAACTCCAAAAACGTCGTATCCTTTGGTCCAAAAATCGTGAAACTCTTTTTGTACACGTTTTATGGTTTGTAGAGTGTATATGATAAAAAAAAATCAATAGTTTAAAATTTGGCGTTTTTGTAAAAAGTTCAAAAGCCACGAATTTCTTCGAAAATCGATAAAACTCAAAAAACGTCGTATCCTTTGGTCCAAAAAGTGTGTGTAACACCCCAAATCCGCGGGACTCGGGATGCTACGGGCGCGACCTCACAATGGGTCCCGACCCTTAGCCTGGCAACAATTTCACCGGACCTTTCCAACAAGGCACAAATAAAGGCAAAACTCAAAATCGTTTATAATGTATGCGAGAGACTGAAAAGTAAGAATACAAAGTGGAAACTCAACCGAGTCCTCAAAACGACATAACTGCGATACGGAAATCTAAACTGTACAATAAAGTCCACAAACCAACAATACGAAAACATAACCCAAAAACGTTCCCGTCCTATAATGTACGGAGACCCCGATTGTCCACTCCTCCACCTCACTCGGCGGCGTCCCTAACCTGCAAGGCATCTACACAACGGTTTAAAACCGTTAGCTCATATTCGAAGCATTAGAAAAGAGGTGAAGGCACGTACACACATAAATCAACATAACACAAAACATACAAGTCCGGTTTATTATCTTTTTATTATTAAGTCATATCCCGTTCTAATTCAACTTAGGTTTGTGACATGAGAACAACCGTGGTCTCGCCTCGGTCCCTACTTACCGGCAAGGAATGGTACTGATGCATCCGACCGTCTACCCGCCCGGGCTAGTCGCCGAGAACCTCCTAGACTCTCGCAAGAGCTAGGCAGATGATGTCACCGCCCGTTATCATACACTTGGGCCAAAATAATATAAAGTCGGTGGTCCTATTTACCGGTTTAGTTGTTATAACATAAACAAGAACACAAACACACACCACCAACACACATCGATGATAATACGTAAAATACGAGCTAAGTAAGTCCGGAGACTTACCTCGTCACCACACTCTCGCTTCCTTAAGGAGGAAGCCCACAACCTGCTCACAAGAGATATGCATATCAATACATGCTCATGCTCAAGAAGTCTTAGACTTCACTCTAGTGATCTAAGCAAGATCACCTAACCCTCAAGCTATGAATGCATCCTAGGGTCCAAGGTACTCACCACACTCCCCACACATGAAAGCAATTCACAATAGCTTATAACCTCACATGATCTTAAACCTCAACAAAGAAGAAACAAGCTAGCTTAGAAGGTCCATCATGCTCAACATACTCATAACCATCAACTACATCAAGCCTTAAGGGCTCCTAGGTTCACAACCACTAAGTGTCATCTCAAACTACTCTAGACCCATCCTAGGCATGCTACTAACATGATACAACTACAAAACTAAGGAAGGAACGAAGAGGAAGGGAGAGGAGAAGCCTACTGTTGAAGAAACCGCAGTCGTGGAGTCAAGTTGGCGCCCCCTGCGGAACACAGAAGCCGCCCCTGCAGAACACAGAAGCCGCCCCTGTGCCCTTGCTGCCGCCCTGGAGCCGCCCCTGCAGCGCTGGTCAACCGCACCTGCGGCGGTCTGGAACCTGGAGCCCGCCCCTACGACTGTGATCAGCCGCACCTGCGGCGGTCTGGCGTCCTGGAGCCCGGAGCCACCCCAACGGCCGTGATGAGGCGCACTTGTGGCGGGCTCTAGCCGCCCCTACGGCCATGATGATCCGCCCCGTGGGTTCGGTGCAGAACCTCGTCTTCGATCGTGGATCCTTGGCTCCAATGTCCTCCTCTCCTTGTTGGGTCTTCTCCAAACACCAACCACTGATCTTAGACTCCACTCCACGACCTAATCGAACTAAGAACACATGCATGCAAGGATTTGAGTAAAAACTTCTCAAAAGCTTCATCCATGGCCATGGATGAAGGAGGGAAGAAGAAAGAGTTAACCAGCCAAGGAGGAGAAGGAAGGAAGGGGAGAAGCTTACCACACCAGATCTGATCCTCCTCTACTGCAGTCCCTAACCAAGAGCTTCCATGGAGAAAGAAGAGAAAAGAGAGGAAGAGAAGAGAAGAAGTGACGTGAAAGAGATGAGAGGGGAGAGAGAGAGGGGACAAGGGTTGCCAAAGGGGAGAGGGGATCAAAGGGTCAGCTGACCTCTTGTCACCTCACCTCGGAACGAGGGGTCGGAAATGACCTCTTGTCACCTCAGCTCGGAACGAGGGGTCGGAAAGCGAAAAAGAGAAAAACGACGAGTCGGCTCGGGATTTTAGGAATAAATCCCGGCACTCGGCACCTCGTGCTTGCGGGAAGATCTACAAAACGCTCTAAGTCCGGAATAAAAATTCCGGATGTTACAGTGTGAAACATATTTTGTAGACGTTTTATGGTTTATTGAGTGTATCCGATCAAAACAATCAATAGTTTAAAATTTGGCGTTTTTTGAAAAAGTTCAAAGGGGGTGGTGTAACACGAACTTTTTTCGAAAATCTATAAAATCAAAAAATGTCGTATCCTTTGGTCCAAAAAGCATGAAACTTTGTTTGTACACGTTTTATGGTTTATCGAGTATCCAATCAAAAAAATTCAATAGTTTGAATTTTTTCGTTTTATGAAAAAGTTAAAAGTGGGTAGTAAATGAAATTCTTCAAAAATCGATAAAACTCAAAAAATGTTGTATCCTTTGGTCCAAAAAGCATGAAATCTTTTTTGTACACGTTTTATGGTTTATAGAGTTTTCAGATAAAAAAAATCAATAGTTTAAAATTTGGCGTTTTTTAAAAAAGTTCAAAAGGGGGGTAGACACGAATTTCTTCGATAATCAATAAACTCAAAAAATGTCGTATCCTTTAGTCCAAAAAGCGTGAAATTCTTATTATACACGTTTTATGGTTTATAGAGTGTATTTGATCAAAAAAAAATCAATAGTTTAAAATTTGGCGTTTTTTGAAAAAGTTCAAAGGGGGTAGTACACGAATTTCTTCAATAATCGATAAAACCCAAAAAACTTCGTATACTTTGGTCCAAAACGCGTGAAACTCTTTTTTTACACGTTTCATCGTTTATAGAGTGTATTTGATCAAAAAAATCAATAGTTTAAATTTTGCGATTTTTGAAAAAGTTCAAAGGGGGTAGTACACGAATTTCTTCGAAAATCGATAAAACTTAAAAAAAATGTCGTATCCTTTGGTCCAAAAAGCGTGAATATTTTTTTTCCACGTTTTATGGTTTATAGAGTGTGTCCGATGAAAAAAAAATCAATAGATTAAAATTTTGCATTTTTTGAAAAACTACAAAGGGGGTAGTACATGAATTTCTTCAAAAATCGATAAAACTAAAAAAAACGTCGTATCCTTTGGTCCAAAAAGCGTGAAATTTTTTTTGTATACGTTTTAGGGTTTATAGAGTGTATTTGATAAAAAAAATCAATAGTTTAAAATGTGGTGTCTTTTGAAAAAGTTCAAAGGGGGTAGTACACAAATTTTCTTCGAAAATCGATAAAACTCAAACAATGTCATATCCTTTGGTTAAAAAGCGTGAAATATTTTTTGTAAACGTTTTATGGTTTGTAGAGTGTAACCGATCAAAAAAAATCAATAGTTTAAAATTTGGCATTTTTTGAAAAAGTTGAAAGGGGTGTGTAGTACACGAATTTCTTCGAAAATCGATAAAACTAAAAAAATGTCATATCCTTTGGTTCAAAAAGCGTGAAACTTTTTTGTACACGTTGTTTTGGGTTATAGAGTGTATCCGATCAAAAAAATAAAAAGTTTTAAATTTGACGGTTTTTGAAAAAGTTCAAAGGGGTAGTACACGAATTTTCATCAAAATTCGATAAAACTAAAAAAACGTCGTATCCTTGGGTCCAAAAAGCGTGAAACTTTTTTCGTACACGTTTTATGGTTTATAGAGTGTATCGGATCAAAAAAATCAATAGTTTAAAATTTGGCTTTTTGTTGAAAAAGTTCAAAGGGAGTAGTACACGAGATTCTTCAAAAATTGATAAAACTAAAAAAACGTTGTTTCTTTGGTCGAAAAAGCGTGAAACCTTTTTTGTACACGTTTATGGTTTATAGAGTGTATCCAATCAAAAAAAATCAATAGTTTAAAATTTGGCGTTTTTTGAAAAAATTCAAATGGGGTAGTACACGAAATTCATCGAAAGTCGATGAAACTCAAAAAACTTTTTTCGTACACGTTTTTTGTCGGTAAGTAACATCCCTCGGCTCCCTTCAGTTTGTACAAGAAGAGGTGGAGGTAGAAGATGAATTGGGTTGTGAATTTTGCAGAGCGCAGGAATCGAACCATGCCCTCCATTCTCACGCCAGAGAAGTCACACCGAATAAAGGCATGAAGATAGCCTCGAACCCACAACCTCTGGATACCTGATTTTTTCCTCGCAACGCCTCCAGATCATTTGCAAACGCAGAGGTTCGAACCTGCGACATTGTGTCTTGTTTGAATCAGCCACCCATGCTCCGCTCCAAGCTCGAACCTTAGACCTCTGGATTAACTTATATCTCGTTTTGCTTGTAGTAGGAGTCGAACTAATGACCATCGGCTTGGACCAGCGAAATCCACCACTCCCTTGCACTTCCCAAATCTCGATCTTGTGATCAAGTGTACCCCTTCAGTGATCTCTTAGCCGACTGGTACCATCCAGCATCCAGAAAACCTTGTTCAACCCAAGCGAGATTTGGTTAGTTCTGTAACCACTCTTACCCCCATTAATTTAATTTTGATAATATTAAACAGTTAGTTATAATTATTCTTGGTAATTATTTGTGAGAATTGAAGGAAGTCGACTAAGGGATTATTACGAGGAAGTACTTGAGAACAGGAAAATTAGGTTTTGGAAATGGAGGTAGTGAATATTGGAATGTTGATAGGATCGGAATCGATTGATAGGAGGTTATGATGTTAGTTAAGTATAGAAGAGATACCAAAATTCCGAGATAATGGGATTTTAAAGAAACGAACGTGTTGAGGACTGAGGACTTGGAATGACATCTAGGTCCGTAAACTTGAGCGTAGAAAATGTCAGGGCATCGATGCTAGATATCATGCCCTGATGGAATAGAATGATAAGTCGATCAGTGTTAAGGGTTGAAATAGTTCTAAGGGTTGATAATTATTGATCAGGAAATTCGGATCTTTGACTAACAAGATCGCGAGACGTTGAGACCAGTACGGATAAAGTGAGTTCATCAGACTCACTTAGATACCTTTTAATACCGATTCTGCACTAGGTTAGTGTGTGTTATGATTGTGAAATAAATGAACGAACTAGATCACTGCTTTTTAAATTTCTAAAGAGAGGCACAAGTGTATTATAACATGCCGTACCTTTCTGTCCTGGCTGAGGGTGCCGAAATATTTCCCCGCGACCAGACCAATAGCGTATAGGGATAAGGCATTAACAGCAGACCTACTGGTGAAAGGAGACGGGGGTAAGAGTCGGGAGACTCTTGTGCTACCTTGAAAAGTTGAAAAATAGAATGACCAATTTTACCAAAGAAAAGATAATAAACCTGAACATTGTGTGCTTGCATGCTGAGTGATTTACAATACTTCCTTGGATGTGTGTGTGCCTTAGTGACCTTAGTGTTAGAATTGTAGCTAAAGGTTTTACCGTGTTGTAGGCTTTGGAGGTTAGAACTTTACCGACAAATCGGGAGTGAAGTGGCAACCGGGTTTCCGTACTAGGATCGTGGGTTGGTTGTGTAATTTATATTGTTGTCCTTAGATTTATTCTATTTCACATAATGGTTGTCGTTGTGTCGAGTTGTGTCATTTAAAACTTTGTTATCTTCTATAAAGATTTACCTTTTAATATATGTGCCTTGTTGCAAGATCCGACATTATTGACGTCAACCTAAGGACGGGACCCATTGTGAGGTCCTAGCCAATAACGCTCCGAGTTTCCAGAATTCGGAGTGTTACAACCTTATGGTTCCCTTAGAGAGGGATATATAAAACAACCGCAACACAACCTTGTCTAGGCTAAAACTGAATTGCACCCTAGTGTTCCATATGACCTTAGCTTGTCTCAAACTTAGTAGGAGATGTCTACGTGAGTTTGTTGAGGAGTTAACATGGAATTTTCCACCCATATATTCAAGGATTATAATTTATCCATGTCTATATGATGAATGCGAATGAGACTCATGAGTAGAGGTGTCATATTTGGAAGATCATAAATCTTTATAGGAAAGACATAGCAGATAGAATTGCTAAAGTTGTGTTGAGGTGTTATAACTTTTTATCCATATTAGACTTGAGGATTGTAGGAATTTTACAGGTTAAGGAGTTCTTTGGGTAGTTATAAATTTAGAGATACATACATATTCCATGTGTATAGGGGACCTTTAGGAAAGGCTTGTATGATTATTAACGACCCTAAGATAGAGTATCATGTTGAGGATGAGAGTGAAGCTAGTAGAGAGCACAAAACATTCCATACATCAACTAACTTCATCATGCCTTTAATAAGTTATGTGATTGATTCTCATAATGATATAAGTGTTTTTGTTTGCATTGGTGATATATTTATGTAAAACACTTCAATAGGAGCCCACGAGAAGCATTTAAGGGATGTTTTGTCTGCCCTTTGTTAGAGTACTTGAACTATATTTTCTTATGTCTATGAGATTCATCGTAATGTTGGTCATAACTTTGTGTTTATATGTACACCACGATCAACCCTCAGGGAGGCCGTGGCTCATACACTTTGGAGGAATTTTCATGAGGTCCTGCAGCCCGGAGCTTGCGAAAGGGATGACGCTTATGATTCGAGCTGGTCGAATCCTTTTTGAAGAGAGGGAAAATGATGTGGAATCACTCAAAGACCTAGCTCAACTCAAAACTATGTTCATGAAATTTGGGAGTCAAAGAGTGGATATCACTCTAAGGAGGAGAGGAGGATTCATTAAGATCATTCAAATGCAAAAAGTACTAAGGAGAACTATCATAAAAGAATAAATCGGACAAGCATGAAAGGACGTATGCGAGGAAAGTTTGTATGCATGGTTCAAGAGATGGACGTGCATTAGAACGTGGAGATGGACGTGCATGAAGAGATTGACGTGAATAAAGAGGAGGAGAGATCGATCTATGTGGCTGAAACTGGATCTAGATTCACATTATTTGCAACCCATAATTAAACCCTTTTACTAGCATGAGTTTGTTTTAATAATTGAGCGTTTTTTTTCTTTTTTTTTGAGGAAACAACAACTCAACCTTCATTATCATCAAGAGTAACCAAGTCATTCAAAGCAGTAGCTAGGAAAAGAAGGAAATAGACAGAAATTTAAAGGAGCCACCGGAAAGCAGTGAGCCAACCAATGGGCCGGCTGATTTCCCGTCGACAAGTGAAGGACCAGGCGCACACAGAAAACCTCTTTGACAAGCAGGACAGATCTTCGATAATTTTGCCAGAGCGCCACGAACAGGAGGATGATTAGGAAGCTTCGAAACAATGGAGGCACAATCCGTCTCACATATGATATTAGTCCACCCATGCTCCCTCGCCAAACGAAGCGACCAAAGCATGGCCTCGGCTTCCGCAACCTCGACAGATCGACCCCCTTGCAGAGCCATAGACGAAGCCATCAAGACCAAACCAATGTTGTTCCGAGCAATCACCCCTACACCGACCCGGCCGAAACGATTCACAGCGGCATCACAATTGAGTTTAATAACTCCCCCCTAGAGGACGTCTCCAAGCAGCAAGATGCACACCAGGAACGTTTTAACATATTTGCTTCAGGTTTATCCTCATTGATTTAGCAACCAGCCGGTGAGCCGACTCCAAAATGCGAGGACCCTCCCAATGCAGATCTTGAAAAAGTTCCTTGTTCCTGGCCTCCCATACACAACTAAGAAGAGCCACCCAAAGCTGAATTTCACTAGCAGTACCTTTAGACAGGATGAATTCAAACCAATGGAGCAAGCTTGAGTTTCAAATACCCCACTTCCTGATCCGGAGAAACTCCCTCCAAATCACGTCTAATCTCGGGCAAGTAAAGAACACATGAATGATGGATTCCTCTTTTCCACATACATGACACCAGAGATCCGCAATAGCCTTCTTTTTTATAAAGTTTAATAATCGAGCCTTTAAAGCTAGATTAAACACATCTTTTAGTTACAACTTTTAAGTAAAGTTAGGCCCTATTAGAAGAAGTTCAAATCAGTTTCCAGCCCAAGATTTTAAGTGTTTCATGCCCTAGAAACACACATTATATGCGGCTGATTTTCAACATTTGAATGCTCGGAAAAATTTGAATTCAAAAGCAGTTAATACTTCACACGTTTCAACGTGGTTACCATCTTCATTTGAAGAGTGCGAGTAAGATTATCTTCCATATTATTTATAGCTTGGAGTGTCGTACGTGTGTCAATTCCAATTACGAGTTTTGGTGACAGTCTCCTTCATGTGTTTCAAATCTTTTTGAATGAATAGGTTACTTGACAATTAATAAACATTTTTTTTTCCTTATAATTGTACAAACATCGAAGTTCCAAAAGTTGAATATAATGAGCCTAACAAAAACTGTCACTAATAGAAGTATGATTAGAAGTAGGAGGAATTTGGAAGTGCCATAATCTTCCAGCAGATCCAACCAAGTACTTGTTACAAAGAAACTCCTTGGCATATTCTTTCTCGACTTTCCGATCGACATCATGCAAGAAGACGTCGGTGATGCCCGGTCCTTTTCGAGCCCGTGCCATGACTGCCGCCGAGTATATCGCTCCCATCCTTCCAGGAGCCGCATCAAAGTATCCTTTGGGAGCGTCAATCATTATCAAATCCCATTCATTCTCGTACACCTGATTAGGCAAGTTATCTAGAGCCAACCTGAATTCAGAGTTCCATATATATTAAAACGAGTCTCTGAGTACGATATCAATGTCTTATAGTGCATCTGAGTTTTAATATTTGTCCATATAGACTCAAAGAAAAATTTTAAAATAATTGTACAGGAAAATTTATTTAATTCAAAACTTTTGAAAAACAAAAACTATATATTCATGATTTTTGAAAATGAAACTTATATTTATTATTTTTTAAAATTTCTTATATAACTTTTCTTGTTATGTGTGAAGACTAATCGTTCTCTTTTTTCTTTCATTTTTAGTTTCTATTTTTATTGCTTCTTAATTAATATGGGTGAAATATTGTAGATGGACAAATATTGAAAAACGGACGGAGTACATGTTTAACAAACCTGCAGCCCATGTTGGCACGAAGGAAAGTTGCATTAGGGGAGCAAGAAGGTTGAGTCCGATATGTTTGCAAGAGCGAATCGGCATCTTTGAGTTGGGTACGATACTTAACCGCATGAGCGTGGACATTTGGAGCATCCTTAGCCATGGTGCGAACCCACTCGGGATCCTCCTCAAGGAACAAGGTTAACCCACCTGGATTGAGGGCAGCCCACATCATAGAATCGTACCCAAGCCCAAAAACTAGGAAATTACACGGCGCCCTAGACACAAGAACTCGAAGTGATATCGAGATCTCATCGTGGTTTTGTTGGGGCACTACGGTTGATGTGGCGTAGTGCACCAACGTCGCTAGTTGTTGCTCCCACGAGGATGTTGATGTTGACGTTGATGTAGTGGAAACATGGGAAGGACAAAGGAGGGAGCGGTCTCCGTATTGGAAGGCAATGGAGACGAGGAGGACTCCGACGAGGAGAGCGGTGATTACGACTGTCATTGAGGACCATGGCTTCTCCGGAGAAGGTAACGCATGCTTCATGTTTTAGGGTTGATTACAAGATTGATAATTTGGGGATTGTTGTTGTTGTCATTGGGTGCTATAGATTGGAGAGGTCTATTTTTCTCTCTCGGATTTTAAGTTGATGCATGGAAGACCGACTAGTACGCTTCACTATTTCTACGTAAACATGCACGTACTAGTGGGCGTATTTAGTGGAGTGTTACACAAACACCATTTAAGGCAATTATTATTTTAAAAATACTTGGTTTAAATGGTAATGAGAGTAAAAGCAAAACGTGTTGTATTTATTTGTCAGCATGGAAAAGATTATCTTTGTAAGATGACCATTTTAATTGACTATTTATTGTTAAAAAGAATTTGTAAAACAATTATTTTATTTGATAGATCACCGTTTAGAATTTTCCTTTTAATACTTTTGACCATACAAAACACTCTTCTATTTAATACCTAGTAAAATACTAAAAAAGAGTAAAAGCCTATATCATTATTCACATACTTTCTCGAAAGCCTAGATCATTATCCACATGGTGCCTTACGTTGTTTAGCACAAGCCTACATTGTTAAGAGGAGTTTCGCTAGATTTGTTTCCACAAGACATTACTAGAGTTGTTATGATCCAAGAGTGTATGCCAACACAAATTCCCTTAAACTCATCGTTCTTTGGAGTTTCAAGTTCGCACTCATGTCCAATTGATTCATTCTCTGACACGAGGTGTTTTATTCTTCGGTATTAAAGGGAAGTTGGATCTCCTATAACTTGACATATTTGAGATTTTTGAGTTGTTGAGAGATTTTTTATCGGATGACAATTCCTTCTGTCTTTGACGGTGTCTATATGATTTTCCATTTATCATAGTCGAGAGTACCTGCCATACCATAAACATGTGATTAGCTATGAGGATTTGGATCGTTATTTTCGATCTAACTTATCCTAGACCAGGGAGTGAGATATTTGTAGTATTATTAGTGATTTAATGTTCTAGGCATAGAGTCGACGAAGCTAAAATGCTTCTCTAAGCTGACTCAGTTTTAATAGATTACATCTATAGAGGCAAAGCTTCCTTCACCGACACATTTATACGAATTCTAATTTGAATATCATTTTTATCATTAAATAGAATCCGCCTATCTAGTCTTGATAGTAGGCCTCAGCACGAGACCGGAGAGAGTATAAATATGAGTTATCCAAAGCATTACAACGAGTTAGTCTCGACATCACGGTTATCGAGTTAGTCACTAATCTCCCGTGCTTATATATATAAGTGTGTTAGGTGATATATGAATCATGTTATAATAGTAAGTACTATAACGTTATAGTTTAGAGTCATAACTTTTATAATAGGAGTGGTATTGTGAAACCTGTTTGAAACAATTATGTTATATGTTAATAAGTTATAACTTTATTAAGGAAATGATTTATTATTTCATTTAAATAATTATTAGAGGTAGGTATTGAATTTATACCTTCCTTGTTAGGAATATAATTTAGGACATTAGACGTCTCTTTTTTTATTTAATTTATTTTTAGGTCTTAACTAAGGCCTAAGGGTCTCTATTATTTGTATTTTTAGATGTAAAATTGAATAATATCATACATGCTTAATATTATTCTATTAACCAACAAAACAATAAAATCAATATTTTGTGAGTTTAATCTCTTCTCTCCTTACTTTTTCAATTCTATATAATATTAACGTTTTTCTTTTGCATCTTTAAATCAAGAAAAACATCATCCGTACTTCTCTCTTCTCTGCTCCTTTTCTAATATTAACGTTTCTTGAGTTTGGGTTTGACCGTTAGCTCGTTTATTTTTATGTACGTGGTTAGTCGGGTATCAACTAGTCAATACATATGTATGCAGATATGTGTATCCACTAAAAGAATATTATATAACCCCAAGAAAAGGATCGCGTCACCGTAAATACATAAAAAAAACCGGTCAAGTCGTCTCCCTGAGGATTATGTTATTTTCCCCTTACTCTAAGAAGACTTATAAGAAAATGCAAGTGTGGTAAAAGAAAATAAAAAAGGTGCGACCAAGTGATCGACTTTGAACACTTCAAGAGTGGTTTGGGTTAAGTACCCTCAATCGAGTCACCTGGCAACTTAGATCGAGTGACTAACTTGTATATAGCTTTTGAACTCCTATATGCTTATTATCATGCTTTGATGCTCACATAAATTCTAAGCATTTTGGCATTATAACGATACATTACTACATAACTTTTGATTGGTATTTCCACTCCAATCCCTAGTATGGAACTACTCCCTCATGTTGAGTGAAGAAAACACAAAAATCAAACAAGAACTCACGTTATCGATGAAATCAAGAGATATATGATCAAAACAACTAAAAGAGAATTGAATTACCAAATAACAAAGGTAAGTAGCAATGGTTCAACTTGGTTTGACACAACTTAGCCACAACTTGGCACAAACTTCATACAACTCGGACAGACTCGGAAATAACTCGGCTCCAAAAATTAGAGAATCTAAGAGAGATTTGTGGAGTGGTGAATTTGGTATTTTCTTTAATGTAGATATGCCCCTTTAAATAGGCTGAGAAGGTGAGGAAAGTGGCACGGATCGCCCCCTAGCTTGGCAAGGATTGCCAACAGCAGCCCCCAAATTGTCTTGTAACCGTTGTCACGTGGCGAGTTGGTTACAACCGCACAACACATGCATTGAGTCGGCCAAGAAGTGACTCGACTCACGTTGAAAAGTAAGTCGGTGACACTTCTGTCTTCTTGAATCGAGTGGGTCACCTGACTCGGTTTCCACTAGAGTTACGCTTGACATGTCTTCCGCCTTGGCTCAATGTCTTCGTCTTGGGAGAGCCTAAATCTTTAAGCCCGAATAATCTATTATTTACAACATAGTTTAGAGGTTTTTCATAATTCACTTTGCATACCTAAAGACGCGAAGATTTGCAAAATACAACTCTTGTTTCCACACCTAGAGATCATTGCTTGTCATCTTTCACCTACTTCATGATCATACAAACACCAGTCTTCCATATATAGCGTTTGAGAAGTGCATGAAATTAATTCCTTGTTGATATATATTTACTTTGTTGAGTTCAGCAAAATTAAATTGTAGTTTGTAAAATTATTCAATCACATATACTAGTGATATCTTATCTCCTAATATGTGACTCAAATTTTTTTATACACTACAAGCTAATTTGGGTGACAAGTATGAGTATAAGTTTTGTAGAACGAAATGGACAATGTTGTATCATCTCAAATGATGTTAACATGATTTTAGCACCTGAAACTCCACCATGTTGCGATGGATACAAACTCGTTAATACAACATTTAAATTACTTAACTTTGACATTGTTTACTATTAAAAGAACAAGTTTTTTCCAATTCATTTTCTCCATTAGTACGAGTTAACTAAATGAATTCCACCAAGCAAGTCAAAGTAGAGAAACCATGATCAAATTAGATTAGATTTATCTATGTACACATAGAGTAGCATGATTTACAAAATATGGGGATATGATAAATCTCTATTAACAACAACTAATTGCTAATTGTTCATTCAATGTTTATGTTGATGAGGCTGAATTTGAGGAGTAGTAGCTAGACAATGACATAATCAGTGTTTGCTTCATTTCTCTAGTTGTGTTATGTTGCATCATAGATATTACATACTCCATAGAAGCCGAGTCAACTGAAACTCCTCTTCCGTCAATTAATCTAAGGAGTTATCTTACAACTGCAGATCCGAGATATGACAAAGGAAGTGTAAAACATTTTTCATCAGTTGTGTAGATGACAAACTAGCCCTTCTTTGGCACTAATGAACTCCTTAAGTTGTTGTTTCTTGGAAATGAGATCTTATTTCTTCATGCTACTGCAAGTTGTCGCCACTTCCTATTCAATTTGACAAGAATCACATAGCAAACGATGTACCTCGTTTTCGTAGCCAATTGCAACTCAATTGCACTGAACTACTTAGCTGGTTTTGTTTCCTATTGAGATGTGCACAATATGCATCACTTTCACATAGAAAATAATTTGATATTTGAGTCTTAAACCTATGTAAGATTATTATCTCATTTTTCAGCTGCGGAAATTCGTGATTTCTCTCGGCACTTAGTTCTTGCATTTCCCACATCGAAATAACTCCAGCGGAGATAAGTGTATGGGATGTATAAGATAAGGAGGAGAAACACCAAATGACATACTTACCTGGACGGGGTCAACGGGCGATCATCAAGGCTCGTGGTCTGGGATGGTAACCTCCATTGCACCTTGCGGAAGGCCGTCGGCCCAACATCTCCCCAAGTGGGAGAGTGTACGTCAAAATTTGTTATTGTGGGGCCTGCGTTCGCGCAGGCCCTATCCTAATCAGTTGTATTTTTTTTCTGGCCCTTGTGCTCTTGGTAGTTTCGAGTTTTAGTAGATGAACATTTAAACTCTTTGTCATATGGTATAAATGTTTAAAAATCTAATTGTTATGGTAATCTTATATTTACTGCATAGTTTGGAGGTTTTACATAATTCCCACTACATAGTTTGGAGGTTTTTCATAATTCCCTCTGCACTGAACTAAATAGTTCGGTGCAGTTGAGTTGCAGTTGGCTACCAAAACCAGCTACATCGTTTACTATGTGATTCTTGGAGGGTTTTTTTACTTGCTAATGTGGAGGGAATTATGAAAAACCTCCAAATTATGCAGTAAATATGAGATTACCATAACAAATAGATTATTAAACATTTATACCGTATGACAAAGGGTTTAAAAATTTGTATGACAAACATCTATTAAAACTCGAAACTACCAAGAGAAAAAGGCCTAGAAAAAATACAACTTAATAGGATAAGGGTCGCACGAACGCAGGCCCACAATAACAAATTTTGACGTACACTCTCCCACTTGGGGAGATGTTGGGCCGGCGGCCCTCCACAAGGTGCAATGGAGGTCACCATCCCAGGCCACGAGCCTTGATGATCGCCGTTGACCCCGTCCAGGTAAGTATGTCATTTGGTGTTTCTCCTCCTTATCTTATACACCCCATACACTTATCTCCACTTGAGTTATTTCGATGTGGGAAATGCAAGAACCAAGTGTTGAGAGAAATCACCAATTATCGCAACAGAAAAATTAGATAATAAACTTATATGGGTTTAAGACTCAAATATCAAATTGTTTGCTATGTGAACATGATGCATCTTGTGCACATCTCATGACAAAGCCAACACATTGTTTGCTATGTGATTCTTGTCAAATTGAATAGGAAGTGGCGAAAACTTGCATTAGCAAGTCGAAAGAGGATCTCACTTCCAAGAAGAAACAACTAAAAGAGTTCATTAGTTCCAAAGAAGGACTAGTTTGTCATCTACACAACTGATGAAAAACGTTTTACATTTCCTTTGTCATATCTCGGATCTATAGTTGTAAGAGAACTTCTTAGATTAATTGCCGGAAGAGGAGTTTGGTTGACTCGAATTCCATGGATTACGTGATCTCTTTGATTCAACATAACACAACTACAAAATTGGAGCAAACACTGATTATGTCATTGTCTAGCTACTACTTCTCAAATTCAGCCCCACTAACTCAAACATTGAATGAACAATTTGCAAATATCCTATATTTTGTAAATCATGCTACGCTACGTGTACTTAGATAAATCTAATCAAATTTGATCACGGTTTCTCTACTTCGACTTGCTTGCTGGAATTCCTTGTTCTTTTAATTTGAAAAACAATTAAACAATGAACACGTCCAACGAACTACCTCATACAAATTGTACAAACTATTAAGGAAGGAAAATTGGCTATTTCAGGAGTAAAGGTGTTTCAATCTCTCCACAACATCATTTTATATTGTCATGTCACATTTAGTTAAGTTCTACTAATGCAGAAACTTAAAGGAAAAAACATGTTCTTTTAGTAGCAACAACGTCAAAGTAAAGTAGTTAAATGTTGTATTAACGAACTTGTATCCATCATAACATGGTGGAGTTACGTGTGTTAATATCATGTTAACATCATTTGGGATAATACAACATTGTCAATTTCTTTCTAGAGAACTTATAATCCTTCTTGTTTCCCAAATTAGCTTATCATGTATAAATGTTGTCTCGAGTTCCGTGTTAGGTGATAAGATATCACTAGTTCATGTGGTTTAATACTTTTACAAACTACAATTTGGTTTGTTGAACGCAATACAATAAATTAAAATCAACAAGGAATTATATTCCTGTACTTCTCAAAATCTATAAACGGAAAATTGGTTTTTTGTATGATCGTGAAGTAGGCGAAAGATGACACACAATGATCACTAGCTGCGGAAACAAAAGTTGTCTTTTGAAAGTCTTTGCATCATTCAATTCGGTATGTAGAGGGAATTAGGTAAAACCTCCAAACTATGCAGTAAATATGAGATTACCATAACAAATAGATTATTAAACATTTATACCATATGACAAAGAGTTTAAAATTTTGTATGACAAAAATCTACTAAAACTCGAAACTACCAAGAGCACAAAGGCCAAAAAAATACAACTGATTAGGATAGGGGCCGCGCGAACGCAGGTTCCACAATAACAAATTTTGACGTACACTCTCCCACTTGGGGAGATGTTTGGCCGGTGACCCTCCACAAGGTGCAATGGAGGTCACCACCCCAAGCCACGAGCCTTGATGATCGCCCGTTGACCCCGTCCAGGTAAGTATTTCATTTGGTGTTTCTCCTCCTTATCTTATACACCCCATACACTTATCTCCACTTGAGTTA
Source organism: Fagopyrum tataricum (assembly GCA_002319775.1). NCBI lineage: Eukaryota > Viridiplantae > Streptophyta > Magnoliopsida > Caryophyllales > Polygonaceae > Fagopyrum > Fagopyrum tataricum. The sequence continues at coordinate 51,259 of NCTC01003600.1, forward strand.
GTTCAATGTGGGAAATGCAAGAACCAAGTGTTGAGAGAAATCACCAATTTCCGCAACAGAAAAATTAGATAATAAACTTACAAGGGTTTAAGACTCAAATATCAAATTGTTTCCTATGTGAACATGATGCATCTTGTGCATGCCTCGTGACAAATCAAAACCAACTAAATAGTTCAGTGTAGTTGAGTTGCAATTGGCTACCAAAACCAACTACATTATTTGCTATGTGATTCTTCTCATATTGAATAGGAAGTGGCGAAAACTTGCATTAGTAAGTCGAAAGAGGATCTCACTTCCAAGAAGCAACAACTAAAAGAGTTCATTAGTTCTAAAGAAGGGCTAGTTTGTCATCTACACAACTGATGAAAAATGTTTTACATTTCCTTTGTCATATCTCGGATCTATAGTTGTAAGAGAGTTCCTTAGATTAATTGCCGGAAGAGGAGTTTGGTTGACTCGGATTCTATGGATTATGTGATCTCTTTGATTCAGCATAACACAACTACAGAACTGGAGCAAACACTGATTATGTCATTGTCTAGCTACTACTTCTCAAATTTAGTCTCACTAACACAAACATTGAATGAACAATTTGCAATTAGTTGTTGTTATTAGAATTTTAAAATATCCAATATTTTGTAAATCATGCTACACTACGTGTACTTAGATAAATCTAATCAAATTTGATCACGATTTCTCTACTTCGACTTGCTTTCTGGAATTCCTTGTTCTTATAATTTGAAAAAAATTTAAACAATGAACACGTCCAACGCACTACCTCGTACAAATTGTATGTAAAAGCCTTAGTTTTGGGAGCTAGTTATGGCCTTAGCCGTCCCCGCGGGTCTGTGAGGCCGCCCCTGCGGCTCCCTTGTTGTTCCGCCCCTGTGGCCAGGAAACCCGCCCCTACGGTTTCCGGCGGATGCAGCCGGTTTTGTTGACTCATTTGACTCGTGCTTTACCTTTCCTTACTTCCTCCGTTTCACCTTGCTGAGCAAGGGTTTCATCACATTTCCAATCCAACTTCACGTCCTTCTTGCTTCTTCTTCTTTCTCCTTGAGCTTGAGTTTGGTTTTTCCTTGAGTTGGAAGAGTTTTGTGTGGTTTTGTGGTTGTTGATGCTAGTGATGTGGTTGCTGAGCTTGTGAAGCCAGTTGAGTTGTGCTTGTGCTCTTGCTTGCCTAGACCTTCAGTAATGGTAAGTCTTCTTCTCCTTCTTCTCTTCCTTCTTCCTTTGTTTCTTCCTTCCCTAGCTTAGGATTAGATGTATTGAGCATAGGGTGATGTTGAAATGTGTATGTTTATGCTTGTGTATGAATCTGGAATGATAAAGACGTGATTTGATCACGTGAAGAGTGGAAGAAGACTCGCGGGGCTACGTTCTGCACTGTCGCCGCCCCCGCGCCTGGAAGCCTCCGCCTCTGCGGAAGTCGTGCCGCAGCACCCGCGTCAGCGCCGTGCCTGCGTTCGCCCGCAACCTTGTCACCACGCCCGCGGCTGAGTTCCGCCGCACCTGCGGGTTGCTTGCTCCGCCCCTGCGTCCTTTGTTTTACGCAGGTGCGTCTTGTCCCGGATCTACCTAGAGTTAGGTAGATCTTTTCCTTTCCTAGAATGAACGGTAGTAGCATGCTAGGTAGCGGATGTTGATGAGTATGATATAGATATGCCGGTTACGGCTTTGAGGTTATGAGTTGGATATGATCCTTATGGATCCCTTGGGTCTAGGTGTGACCCTTTGTGTGATAGGAGTTTGATATATATATGCCTTGTATAGGCCATGTTATCCTCCAGTTTGGAGTGGACTGAGTTGAGGGTTGATCCAGTGAGACGACTACGAGGTTGAGGTAAGTCTGTGGGACTTACTTAGTTGCCATTCCTTTATAGGATGTTGTGCATGAGTGGTGTTTGTTATATGTTTATAGCATGCGTTATGATGGTCACCGACCTATGGTATATTGCTTGCCCATTTTAGGGCCGTGATAACTTGCCCTTTCATCCCGCCGGGAGTCTGGGAGGTTCTCCATAGGCAGGCCAAACCTGGTAAACGGTTCGGGCACTCCCCATTCCCTTAGGGTACACGGGGTAGTGTTCCAGGCACCATTCCAGCTGGCTATTGGACCCAGAAGCGAGGGTTATATTCCTCGTGTCACATATGTTTATATGGATATTTATATACGAGTTGATTGTTGGACTTTATAAAGATAATGAACCGGGTAAATGTGTGAAAGCATGATGAGGTGTTAAGATTTCTGATGTGTGTTTGTGCTCTAGCATAATCCTATATATGAGTATGGTTAGCTAACGGTTTTATACCGTGTTGTAGATACTTTGCAGGATAGGAGAGCTGTTGAGTGACACAGAGTGGGTGATCCGCTGAGGGCTCCGTAAACTGGGGCGTTATCGGGATATGGGTTCTTTTGTTGTACAGTATGGTTTTGTTTGTACTCAGCGGTACATTGTATTACCTTATATATATATATATATATATATATATATATATATATATATATATATATATATATCAGTTTCATGTTTTGTTTTAATCTATTGGTGCCTTGTTGTAAGATCAGTGAAATTGTTGTCAGGCTAGGGTCAGGATCCATTGTGAGATCCTAGCCTAGTAGCACTCCGAGTCCTACGGATTTGGGGTGTTACAAAGCTGGTATCAGAGCCCAGGTTGACAACAATGGCACTAGTAATCTGCAATAAAGGTCGAATAGATAACTAAACAGAACCCGAAAAGGGGTCTGACTTTTCAAAAAGTTTTGGTTTGAAATGAGTACAAATGTTTTGGGATACCGTGTACATGAGTCATCACCCCTCTAAAGACCTCGACAATATAGATATATATAGATATTTTGTTGTGATTGATTTGATATATATCTATACATATGGCATATATATAGCCTTCTAAGTTAGGTTTACGTCTTCTGTAGATGGTTCAGACTAGAGCCTTACCTGCAGCAAGACGAGGTAGACGTAGGACTCTTGCTGGTGGTTGACATGCAGCGGAAGAGATCCACGAGGAGATTGCTGAGAGTGCCGTTCCTGAGGCTGGGAACGGTGCAACTGAGGGACAGGGGCCACAGAGAGCCCAGTCTGGGGAGTCTGATCGTGTCTCTATGGAAGGACCAGCCTTCTGCGAGTACATTAGACGTGTTGAGGAGGCCGCCAGGGCAGGTAGGCGTGCCCCGGATTTTCCAGCACAGGAGGGATCATCTGAGAGATCCCATGCAATTACACAAGTGCCAGCTGCACCGGCACCTGCCATTGAGATTGCTCGGGCTGCAGAGGAGCATAGAGGGCCTCGACCAGACACTTGGTTGAAGGCTTTTCATCAGATGGGAGTACCCCCTTTCATTGGAAAAGTGGGGCTAGAGGTGGAGCTTTGGATAGGACATGTAGACTCAGCTCTGGAGTCTATTAGATGTCCAGTTGACAGGAAAATTGAGCTGGTGCAGACCTTGTTCAGAGATTTGGCACAGCACTGGTGGAGGTCTGTACGAGTATAGGTTACTAATTATGAGCAGATGAGGACTCTGATCCGAGAGCGTTTCTGTCTTGCCTCGTTGAGGAGGGAGAAACTACGAGACTTTGTTGAGGCTGGGTTCGAGGATGTACCGGTCTCAGAGGCCATCAGGAGATTCCAGGAGGAGTTGGCATTGCTGGGTCCAACTGCACCTCCTGCAGATCAGCATGTGTATTTGTTTTCCCGTCGTCTGAGGGATACTACCCGTACCTATATGGCGGGTTTCCACTGTGAGACCTTGGTCGATTATCAGGACCGGGCTTCTGATTACGAGAGGGAGAGAGCTAGCCAGAGGAGAGCTTCTCAGACCGGAGGGTCTGAGAAGAGACAGCGGACTAGTCAGACCAGTAGTACTGGTGGAGCTGCTGGTTCAGGGCGAGGCCAGAGTCGCCAGAGTCGCCAGAGTCGTCCTCCATCTGCACCAGGTGTAGATAAGGGAGTGCAGTGCTTCAACTGCAGTGAGTATGGGCATATGAGGTCAGAGTGTACGAGGCAGCCAGTGACCTGCTTCACTTGTGGCAGACTTGGTCACAGAGCTACCTTCTGTAGACGAGGGAGAGCTTCATCACAGCAGGATTCTTCTCCTGCTAGTGCAGCAGGAGGTGGACAAAGGCCACCTCAGCAACAACAGCAGAGTCAGGGACAATAGAGGGTCCCAGATCGCCCTACGACTCAGGGATATGCTCCTGGGCCGAGTAGAGGCAGATGCCGTGGTGGGGGCACCACTAATACCAGAGGCCCACAGGGCCGAGTTTTTGAGATGAGGAGCCAGCTGCACCTACTGCTACAGGTACCATTATGATTCATGGTTTACCTGTTAGAGTTTTATTTGATACGGGTGCTACGCACTCTTTAATTTCTGATGCTTGTGTAGAGCGTCTGGGTTTAGATACAGTTGAGGGGATGCCCTTTATTATAGGGTTACCCGATGGTGGTAGAGTCAGAGGTACCCGTGAGATTCACGGTTGTCCCATTTCTGTGGGGACCCGTATGTTACTAGTTGACTTCTTTGTCATGCCGTTAGAGCATGAGGAAGTCATTCTAGGTATGGATTGGATGGATAGACACTCTGCCGTCTTAGATGTAGGTAGGAGGACTGTTACCCTCTCTACCGAGTTAGGTCAGATAGAGGTTTTCCGAGGTTGGGACCTTGGAAAGACATACACGATTATCAGTGCAGTACGGACAGCTAGATTGATTGCATAGGGTTGCGAAGCCTTCTGGTGTTATGCCATGAAGGAGGGGGAGAGTCCAGCCTTAGAGGATATTCCAGTTGTCTGTGATTTCACTGATGTTTTTGCTGAGCCGTCCAGTTTGCCGCCTCAGAGGAGTGTGGATTTCAGTATCGAGTTAGAGCCTGGTACGAGATCCATCTCGAAGGCCCCATACCGGATGGCGCCTGTCGAGATGTTGGAGCTGAAGAAGCAACTCGAGGAGTTGGCTGAGAAGGGCTTCATTCGCCCTAGCGTGTCCCCATGGGGAGCACCTGTCCTCTTCGTACGGAAGAAGGACAAATCACTGAGGTTATGCATAGATTACAGAGAGCTGAACAAGGTGACCATCAAGAACAAGTATCCACTGCCACGCATTGATGATTTGTTAGATCAGCTACAGGGAGCGACTGTGTTCTCCAGGATTGACCTGCGGTCCGGGTATCCCCAGCTGAGGGTGAGGGAGCATGATGTGCATAGGACAGCATTCAGGACCATATATGGACACTACGAGTTTGTAGTGATGCCATTTGGACTTACGAATGCCCCAGCCGTCTTTATGGAGTTGATGAACAATATCTTCATCGACTTCCTGGATCAGTTTGTGGTGGTTTTCATTGATGGCATTCTGGTATACTCTCGCAGTGGAGAGGAGCATGCAGGACATCTAAGGACTATATTGCAGGTTTTGCGGGATAGAGAACTTTATGCTAAGTTCTCTAAGTGTGAGTTCTGGATGCCAGAGGTAGCATTCCTGGGTCATATAGTATTAGCTGAGGGGATCAAGGTGGATCCAACGAAGATTGAGGCAGTAGCAGCATGGACTACACCGACGAACGTCAAGGAAGTACGTAGTTTTCTTGGCCTAGCCGGTTATTACAGACGCTTTGTGGAGGGATTTTCTGTGATTGCCCGTCCACTGACGAGTTTGCTGAGGAAGACTACCGTTTGTGTGGTCTGATCAGTGTACGTAGAGTTTTGAGGAGCTGAAGAGACGTCTGACTTCTGCTCCTGTTTTGGCACAGCCAGAGGGTACGGAGGATTTTGTAGTATACAGTGATGCATCCAAGCTAGGCTTGGGATGCGTGTTGATGCAGCGGGGCAAAGTGATTGCATATGCGTCTAGACAGCTAAAGACGTATGAGGAGAACTACCCGACTCATGATCTAGAGTTGGCAGCGTAGTTCATGCAGTGAAGATCTAGAGACATTACATGTATGGTGTTACATGTCAGATCTTCATAGACCATAGAGTTTGAAGTACATTTTCACGCAGCGGGAATTGAATAACCGTCAGCGTAGGTGGCTTGAGCTGATCAAGGTATTTGATCTGGAGATTCTGTATCATCCGGGGAAGGCGAACGTTATCGCCGACGCCCTGAGCAGGAAGACGCCTCGGAGCAGGCGATTGCGAGGCTGACAGTTCAGCATTAGTTGCAAAGGGATCTGATCTGGCTAGAGTTGGACATCCAGTTTCCTGATGAGGATGCCCGGCTGAGTACTTTAGAGGTTCTACCTGATCTGTTGGGGGAGATCCAACAAAAGCAGGAGACCTGCCCGACTTTACAAAGGATCAGAGATAGGATGTCTCGAGATGAGGCACCCCAGTTTCTGCTAGGAGCAGATGGCGTTTTGAGACGCCGTGGTCGCGTCTATGTACCTGCTGATGCAGATTTACGACAGAGGATTTTGCAGGAGGCTCATTGCACCCCTTACTCGGTACATCCAGGTACGAGTAAGATGTATCAAGATTTGAGACGTTCATACTGGTGGGGAGGGCTGAAGCCCGATGTAGCCAGATTTGTGGCTCAGTGTGCGACCTGTCAATTGGTCAAGATAGAGCATTTCAGACCTGGAGGCGAGCTCCATCCACTTTCTGTTCCACAGAGGAAGTGGGAGGACGTCACCATGGATTTTGTTACTGGGCTGAGATCGAGCCGGAGTTTTGATGCCATCTGGGTCATAATGGACAGATTGACGAAGACAGCACGTTTCGTTCCTATTAGGGAGACGTGGCCGGTGAGCAGATTAGCTGAGGGGTACACTAGGCAGATAGTGAGACTCCATGGTGTACCGAGGACGATCGTCTCAGACAAAGATGGACGATTTACCTCGAGATTCTAGCAGCAGATTCAGACTGCCCTGGGGACGAGTTTGCACTTCACGACTGCGTTCCATCCTCAGACAGATGGTCAGTCAGAGAGGACCATTCAGACGCTGGAGGATATGCTACGAGCTTGTGTGTTGGATTGGGGACAGGTGTGGACGGATCATCTCCCACTTGTTGAGTTCTCATACAACAACAGCTGGCATGCATCGATTGGGATGGCCCCATATGAGGCATTGTATGGACAGAGATGCCGTACCCCGTTATGTTGGGATGAGCAGAAAAATATTAGCGGTTTGGCACCTGATCAGATTCAGGATGATATGGCTCGAGTAGCATTGATCAGAGAGCGTATGCTGACTGCGCAAAGCCGTCAGAAGTCTTATGTTGATAGGAGGCGTAGACCTCTAGAGTTCAGAGTTGGAGTCCATGTGTGGCTGAGAGTGTCCCCGACACGAGGTGTTAGGCGTTTTGGCATTAAGGGGAAGTTGAGCCCCCGATATGTCGGACCGTTCGAGATTCTGGACCGGGTTGGGAGCGCGGCTTACAGATTAGCGTTGCCTCCGAGATTAGAGGGTGTTCACCCTGTATTTCATGTGTCTCAGCTGAGGGAGTATATACTAGATCCGAGACACATCGTGAGTTATGAGGATTTGGTGGTTGAGCCGGACCACACTTTTGTTGAGCATCCTATTGCAGTCCTAGAACGAGGTATGAGACGCCTGCGTTCGAAGGACATTCCTATGTTGAGGATACAGTGGTCGAGACGAGGACCCAAGGAGGCTACATGGGAGAATGAGGATAGTATCAAGAGGAACTATCCAGAGTTCTATGCCGAGATAGGTGCACCAGTAGGATCACCGAGTAGATCTTAGTACCAGCTTGGTGAGTCTTATGTACGTGCTTACATGATTATATGCTATGATATGTTATTTCATGCTAGCTTTGTTGTGGTTATGATCTTATTAAATCTTGTTGTGCTAGTATGATTTTGTTTATAGCTGGAGATGGTTTTTTCCTCCATGCTATTGTGATATTTTATGGTTGGCTAGAGATGACTTTCCTCTAGGCC
>NCTC01003600.1:72275-99965 GCA_002319775.1 Fagopyrum tataricum
CCTTATACTTTCCAATCCAGTTCACGTCCTTCTTGCTTCTCCCTTGTTCCCTCTTGATCTTGTTTTGGTTTGGAAGAGTTTGGTTGAGTTTGGATGTGTTGTGGCCTTTGGTGGTTGATGATGGTGAGTACTGCTGTGCTTGGAAGCCAGTAAGTGTTGGTGATCAGTGCTTTAGCTAGCTACAGCCGTGGTGTGCATCTTCCTCCTTGCTTCTTCATTCTTTCTTCTTCTTTTCTTGTTCTTCTTCTTCCTTAGCTTAGGATTAGATGTTGATCATAGGATGATGTTGATTTGTGTATGTTATGCTTGTGTATGAATCTGGAAGAGAGTAGAAGGGAATTGATCCCGGAAAGAGCTGAAGAGAAACCGCGAGGTTTCATTCTGCACTGTCGCCGCCCCGCGGCCAGAAGTCACCCCCCGCGGTTACCGTGTCACAGCGCCGCGTCGTGCCAGCGGCGTGCCTGCGTTTGCCCGTCCCTTGTCACCGCCCCCGCGGCTACGTTCCGCCGCACCCGCGGTTGCTTGCCTCCGCCCCTGCGTCCTTGTTTTACGCAGGTGCGTCTTGTCCCGGTCTACCTAAGTTAGGTAGATCCTTTCCTTTCCTTTCCTAGTTGAGCGGTAGTAGCATGCTAGGATTCGGATGTTGATGAGTATGATATGGAATGCCGGTTAGGGCTTTGAGGTTTACGAGTTGGATATGATCCCTTATGGATCCCTTGGGTCTAGGTGTGACCCTTTGTGTGATAGGAGTTTGATATCTGTGTATGCCTTGTATAGGCCGTGTTATCCTCCAGTTGGAGTGGACTGAGTTGAGGTTGATCCAGTGAGACGACTACGAGGTTGAGGTAAGTCCGTGGGACTTACTTAGCTGCCATTCCTTTATAGGATGTTGTGCATGAGTGGTGTGTGTGTTATATGTTTATAGCATGTGCTAATGATGGTCACCGACCTATGCTATATTGTTTGCCCATTGTAGGGCCGATGATAACTTGCCCTTTCATCCCGCTGGAGAGTCTGGAGGTTCTCTGTAGGCAGGCCAGACCTGGTAAACGGTTCAGGCACTTCCATTCCCTTAGGGTACACGGAGGTAGTTTCCACGCACCATTCCAGCTGGTTATTGACCCAGAGCGAGGTTTATATTCCTCGTGTCACTTATGTTTATATGGATATTTTATATGAGTTGATTGTTGGACTTTATAAAGATAATGAACCGGGTAAAATGTGTGAAAACATGTAAGTGTTATCCTTTCTGATGTGTGTTTGTGCTCTAGCATATTCCTATATTTATGTTTGGTTAGCTAACGGTTTCATACCGTGTTGTAGACACTTTTGCAGGATAGGAGAGCTGCAGAGTGATCCAGAGTGGGGTGATCCGCTGAGGGCTCCGTACACTGGGGCGGTATTCGGGGATATGGGTTTTTGATGTATAGTTTGGTTTTTGTTTGTACTCAGCGGTACACTGTATTACCTTTGATCTATATATTATATATATATATATATATATATAATCAGTTTCATGTTTTGTTTTAATCTATCGGTGCCTTGTTGTAAGATCTAGGAAATTGTTGTCAGGCTAGGGTCAGGATCCATTGTGAGATCCTAGCCCAGTAGCACTCCGAGTCCTACGGATTTGGGGGTATTACAAAGTTGGTATCAGAGCCCAGGTTGACAACAATGGCACTAGTAATCTGCAATAAAGTTCTAGATAAACTAAACAGAACCCGAAAAGGGGTCTGACTTTTCAAAAGGTTTTGGTTTTGAAATAAGTACAAATGTTTTGGGATACCGTGTACGGGAGCCATCACCCCTCTGAAGACCTCGACAGTATATATATATATATGTATATATATATATTGATATTCTGCTGTGATTGATCTGTGATATATCTATACATATGGCATATATATAGCCTTCTAAGATAGGTTTACGTCTTCTGTAGATGGTTCAAACTAAAGCCTTACCTGCATCAAGACGAGGTAGAGGTAGACCCCCTCTAGGTAGAGGACGGGGTAGGATTCCTGCTGCTGAGCCACGTGCAGCAGAGGAGGTCCACGAGGAGGTTGCTGAGAGCGCCGTTCCTGAGACTGGGAACAGTGCAGCTGAGGGACAGGGGCCACAGAGAGCCCAATCCGGGGAGTCTGATCGTGTCTCTATGGATAAAGAAGAGTTTCAGGCTTATATTAGACGTGTTGATGAGGCCGCCAGGGCAGGTAGGCGTGCCCCGGATCTGCCAGCACAGGAGGGACCATCTGAGAGGTCCCACACCGTTACTCAGGTACCAGCTGTACAGGTACCTGCCTGCTGAGATTGCTCCGGGCTCCAGAGGAGCATAGAGGGCCTAGACCAGACACTTGGTTGAAGGCTTTTCATCAGATGGGAGTACCACCTTTCACTGGGAAAGTGGGGCTAGAGGTGGAGCTGTGGATAGGACATGTAGACTCAGCTCTAGAGTCTATTAGATGTCCAGTTGATAGGCAGATTGAGCTGGTGCAGACCTTGTTCAGAGATTTGGCACAACACTAGTGGAGATCTGTGCGAGCACAGGTTACTAGTTATGAGGCAGATGAGGACTCTGATCCGAGAGCGTTTATGCCCTGCCTCTTTGAGGAGGGAAGAAACTGCGAGACTTTGTTGAGGCTGGGTTCGAGGATGTGCCGGTCTCAGAGGCCATCCGGAGATTTCAGGAGGAGCTGACATTGCTGGGTCCAGCGGCACCTGCTGCAGATCAGCACGTGTATTTGTTTTCCCGACGTCCGAGGGATACTACCCGTACCTACATGGCGGGTTTTCACTGCGAGACCTTGGTTGACTATCAGGACCGGGCTTCTGACTACGAGAGGGAGAGAGCTAGCCCAGAGGAGAGCTTCTCAGACCGGAGGGTCTGAGAAGAGACAGAGGACTGGTCAGACCAGTGGTACTGGTGGAGCTGTTGGTTCAGGGCGAGGCCAAAGTCGCCAAAGTCGTCCTCCATCTGCATCGGGTGCAGATAAGGGAGTGCAGTGCTTCAACTGCAGCGAGTATGGGCATATGAGGTCAGAGTGTACGAGGCAGCCGGTGACCTGTTTCACTTGTGGCCGACCTAGTCATAGAGCTACCTTCTGTAGTCGAGGGGCGAGTTTCGTCACAGCAGGATTCTTCTCCTGCTAGTGCCGCCAAGAGGTGGACAGAGACCACCTCAGCAGCAGCAGCAGAGTCAGGGATAGCAGAGGGTCCCAGATCGCCCTACGACTCAGGGATCTGCTCCTGGGTCGAGTAGAGGCAGAGGCCGTGGTGGGGGCATCACTGATACCAGAGGCCCACAGGGTCGTGTTTTTGAGCTGAGGAGTGCAGAGGAGCCAGCTGCACCTACTGCTACAGGTACCATTCTGATTCATGGTTTACCTGTTAGAGTTTTATTTGACACTAGTGCTACGCATTCTTTTATTTCTGATGCCTGTGTAGAGCGTCTGAGTTTAGATACAGTTGAGGGGATGCCCTTTATTATAGGGTTACCCGATGGTGGTAGGGTCAGAAGTACCCGTGAGATTCACGGTTGTCCCATTTCTGTAGGGACTCGTGTGTTACTAGTTGACTTCTTTGTCATGCCGTTAGAGCATGAGGAAGTTATACTAGGTATGGATTGGATGGCTAGACATTCTGCAGTCTTAGATGTAGGTAGGAGGACTGTTACCCTCTCTACCGAGTTAGGTCAGATAGAGGTTTTCCGAGGTTGGGACCTTGGAAAGGTAGGCACAGTTATCAGTGCTATACGGGCAGCTAGACTGATTGCACAGGGTTGTGAGGCCTTCTGGTGTTATGCCATGAAGGAGGGGGAGAGTCCATCGTTAGAGGATATCCCAGTGGTCTGTGAGTTTACTGATGTTTTTGTTGAGCCGTCCAGTTTGCCGCCTCAAAGGAGTGTGGATTTCAGTATCAAGTTAGAGCTTGGTACGAGACCCATCTCGAAGGCTCCATATCGGATGATGCCTGTTGAGATGCTGGAGCTGAAGAAGCAACTCGAGGAGTTGGCTGAGAAGGGCTTCATTCGCCCTAGCGTGTCCCCATGGGGAGCACCTGTCCTTTTCGTACGGAAGAAGGACGGATCTTTGCGGTTATGCATAGACTACAAAGAGCTGAACAAGGTGACCATCAAGAACAAGTATCCACTGCCGCACATTGATGATTTGTTAGATCAGCTACAGGGAGCTACTGTGTTCTCCAGGATTGACCTGCGTTCCGGGTATCACCAGCTGAGGGTGAGGGAGCAGGATGTGCACAGGAAAACATTCAGGACCAGATATGGACACTACGAGTTTGTAGTGATGGCATTTGGACTTACGAATGCCCCAGCCGTCTTTATGGAGTTGATGAACAGTATTTTTATTGACTTCCTGGATCAGTTTGTGGTGGTTTTCATTGATGACATTCTGGTATATTCTCGTAGTAGTGAGGAGCATGCAGGATATCTGAGGACTGTATTGCAGGTCTTGCGGGATAGAGAACTTTATGCAAAGTTCTCTAAGTGCGAGTTTTGGATGCCAGATGTAGCATTCCTGGGTCACATTGTATCCGCCGAAGGGATCAAGGTTGATCCGGCGAAGATAGAGGCAGTAGCTGCATGGCCTACACCGACGAACGTCAAGGAAGTACGTAGCTTCCTTGGCCTAGCCGGTTATTACAAACGCTTTGTGGAGGGATTTTCTGTGATTGCCCGTCCATTGACGAGTTTGCTGAGGAAGACTACCAGATTTGTGTGGTCTGATCAGTGTATGTAGAGTTTTGAGGAGCTAAAGAGACGTCTGACTTCTGCTCCTGTTTTGGCACAACCAGAGGGTACAGAGGATTTTGTAGTGTATAGTGATGCATCCAAGCTAGGCTTGGGATGTGTGTTGATGCAGAGAGGCAGGGTGATTGCATATGCGTCTCGATAGTTGAAGACGTATGAGGAGAACTACCCGACTCATGATCTGGAGTTGGCAGCGGTAGTTCATGCACTGAAGATCTGGAGACATTACCTGTATGGTGTTACCTGTTAGATCTTCACAGACCATCAGAGTCTGAAGTACATTTTCACGCAGCGGGAATTGCATAACCGCCAGCGTAGGTGGCTTGAGCTGATCAAGGATTTTGATCTTGAGATTCTGTATCATCTGGGGAAGGCGAACGTAGTCGCCGACGCCCTGAGTAGGAAGACGCCTCGAGAGCAGGCGATTGCGAGGCTGACAATTCAACAACAGTTACAGAGAGACTTGATCTGGCTAGAGTTGGACATCCAGTTTCCTGATGAGGATGCCCAGCTGCGTACGTTAGAGGTCCTTCCTGATCTATTGGATGAGATCCGACAGAAACAGGAGACCTGCCCGACCTTACAAAGAATCAAAGATAGGATATCTCGGGATAAGGCACCCCAGTTCCTGCTGGGAGCAGATGGAGTTTTGAGGCGCCGCGTTCGCGTCTGTGTACCTGCTGATACAGAGCTGAGACAGAGGATATTACAGGAGGCTCACTGTACACCTTACTCGGTACATCCAGGTACGAGTAAGATGTATCAGGATCTGAGACGTTTTTATTGGTGGGAGGGCTGAAGCCCGATGTGGCCAGATTTGTGGCACAGTGTACGACCTGCCAGCAGGTCAAGATCGAGCATTTCAGACCTAGAGGTGAGCTCCATCCACTTCCTGTTCCACATAGGAAGTGGGAGGACGTCACCATGGACTTTGTGACTGGACTGAGGCTGAGCCGGAGTTTTGATGCCATTTGGGTCATAGTTGACAAACTGACGAAGACGGCACGTTTCATTCCTATTCGAGAGACGTGGCCGGTGAGCAGATTAGCAGAGGAGTACACTAGGCAGATAGTGAGACTCCATGGTGTACCGAGGACGATCGTCTCTGACAGAGATGGACGGTTTACCTTGAGATTCTGGCAGCAGATTCAGACTGCCCTGGGGACGAGTTTGCACTTCACGACTGCGTTTCATCCTCAGACAGATGGTCAGTCAGAGAGGACTATTCAGACCCTGGAGGATATGCTGCGAGCTTGTGTGTTGGATTGGGGACAGGTGTGGACAGATCATCTCTCACTTGTTCAGTTCTCCTACAACAACAGCTGGCATGCATCTATTGGGATGGCCCCATATGAGGCACTGTATGGACAGAGATGTCGTACCCCGTTATGCTGGGATGAGCAGAGCAGTGGCAGTGGTTTAGCACCTAATCAGATTCAGGATGATATGGCTCGAGTAGCATTGATCAGAGAGCGTATGTTGATTGCGCAGAGCCGTCAAAAGTCTTATGCTGATAGGAGGCGTAGACTTCTGGAGTTCAGAGTTGGAGCCCATGTGTGGCTGAGAGTATCCCCGACACGAGGTGTTAGGCGATTTGGCATTAAGGGGAAGTTGAGTCCCCGATATGTCGGACCGTTCGAGATTCTAGATCGAGTTGGGAGTGCCGCTTACAGATTGGCCTTGCCGCCGAGATTAGAGAGTGTTCACCCTGTGTTTCACGTGTCTCAGCTGAGGGAGTATATACCAGATCCGAGACACATCGTGAGTTATGAGGATTTGGTGGTTGAGCCGGACCACACTTTTGTCGAGCATCCGATTGCAGTCCTAGAACGAGGTATGAGACGCCTGCGTTCGAAGGACATACCTATGCTTAGGATACAATGGTCGAGACGAGGACCCGAGGAGGCTACATGGGAGACTGAGGATAGTATCCAGAATTCTATGCAGAGATAGGTGCACTAGTAGGATCACCGAGTAGATCTTAGTACTAGCTTGGTGAGTCTTATGTGCTTACATGCTTATATGCTATGATATGTTATTTCATGCTAGCTTGTTGTGCTTATGATCTTATTAGATCTTGTTGTGCTAGTATGATTTTTGTTATAGCTGGAGATGGCTCTTTCCTCCATGCTATTGGGATATATGATGTTTTGGCTAGAGATGGTTTCCCTCTAGGCCTTGGACAGTATAGTTTGTTGCTGGAGTGGATGGTTTCCGCCATGCTTTTGCTGAGGTTTTAAAGAGAGTTGTACCTCGGCTTCTGAGTCCGAGTGTTTTCTAGATCTTACAAGTTTCGGGACGAAACTTGTTTTTAGGGGGGTGAGATGTGAGAGCCCTTTCTTTCGGGCCGAGATCGGATCATGGCCGAGATTGGCTTTGGGCCGGGATTGGTCTTGCCGCACCCGCGGGCACGTGTGCCACCCCTGCAGCCCTGTGATCCGCCTCTGCGGGTTACGGCGGCTACAGCCGGTTTTGTTGACTCTTTGACCCGTGCTTTACCCTTCCTTACCTTCTTCGTTTCACCTTGCTGAGCAACGTTTCCTCATACTTTCCAATCCAGTTGACGTCCTTCTTGCTTCTCCCTTGTTCCCTCTTGATCTTGTTTTGGTTTGGAAGAGTTTGGTTGAGTTTGGATGTGTTGTGGCCTTTGGTTGTTGATGATGGTGAGTACTGCTGTGCTTGGAAGCCAGTAAGTGTTTAGTGATCAGTGCTTTAGCTAGCTACAGCCGTGGTGAGCATCTACCTCCTTGCTTTTTCATTCTTTCTTCTTCTTTTCTTGTTCTTCTTCATTCCTTAGCTTAGGATTAGATGTGTGATCATAGGATGATGCTGATTTGTGTATGTTATGCTTGTGTATGAATCTGGAAGAGAGTAGAAGGGAATTGATCCCGGAAAGAGCTGAAGAGAAACCGCGAGGTTTCATTCTGCACTATCGCCGCCCCCGCGGCCAGAAGTCACCGCCCCCACGGTTACCGTGTCACAGCGCCTGCGTCGTGCCAGCGGCGTGCCTGCGTTTGCCAGCGTCCCGTGTCACCGCCCCCGCGGCTACGTTCCGCCGCACCCGCGATTGCTTGCTCCGTCCCTGCGTCCTTGTTTTACGCAGGTGCGTCTTATCCCGGATCTACCTAGAGTTAGGTAGATCCTTTTCTTTCCTTTCCTAGTTGAGCGGTAGTAGCATGCTAGGATTCGGATGTTGATGAGTATGTTATGGAATGGCCGGTTAGGGCTTTGACGTTCGAGTTGGATATGATCCCTTATGGATCCCTTGGGTCTAGGTGTGACCCTTTGTGCGATAGGAGTTTGATATCTGTGTATGCCTTGTATAGGCCGTGTTATCCTCCAGTTGGAAGTGGACTGAGTTGAGGTTGATCCAGTGAGACGACTACGAGGTTGAGGTAAGTCCGTGGGACTTACTTAGCTGCCATTCCTTTTATAGGATGTTGTGCATGAGTGGTGTGTGTGTTATATGTTTATAGCATGTGCTATGATGGTCACCGACCTATGGTATATTGTTTGCCCATTGTAGGGCCGTGATAACTTGCCCTTTCATCCCGCTGGGAGTCTGGGAGGTTCTTTGTAGGCAGGCCAGACCTGGTAAACAGTTCGGGCACTTCCCATTCCCTTAGGGTACACGGGGTAGTGTTCCACACACCATTCCAGCTGGTTATTGGACCCAGAGGCGAGGTTTATATTCCTCGTGTCACTTATGTTTATATGGATATTTATATATGAGTTGATTGTTGGACTTTATAAAGATAATGAACCGGGTAAATGTGTGAAAGCATGCTAAAGTGTTTATCCTTTCTGATGTGTGTTTGTGCTCTAGCATATTCCTATATTTGTGTTTGGTTAGCTAACGGTTTCATACCGTGTTGTAGACACTTTGCAAGATAGGAGAGCTGTAGAGTGATCCAGAGTGGGTGATCCGTTGAGGGCTCCGTACACTGGGGCGGTATCGGGGATATGGGTTTTTGATGTATAGTTTGGTTTGTTTGTACTCAGCGGTACACTATATTACCTTTTGATCTATATATATATATATATATATATATCAGTTTCATGTTTTGTTTTAATCTATCGGTGCCTTGTTGTAAGATCTGTGAAATTGTTGTCAGGCTAGGGTCAGGATCCATTGTGAGATCCTAGCCCAGTAGCACTCCGAGTCCTACGGATTTGGGGTGTTACACAATTATACCCAACACTCTTCGCTTAGTTGCGTCTTTCCTACAATCCTATACATCAGCACACCAACCTCCAAGAGATGTTGTCACGTACGACCACCGTGTTCCCTTTTGAAATTGAGATCTCCGTGCTACAAATCCACTAGAAATGGCATGACATGTATGACAAATGCGTGCTTATTCTTGGAAACGAGACCACCATGCAACGGGCAAAGACTAACCCGTCAATCTTCCCTCAACGGCGTCTTTCCCACAAACCTATATATCAACGCACCAACCTCCAAGAGTTGTCACGTACGACCACCGTGTTCCCTCTTGAAATTGAGATCTCCGTGCAACAAATTAAAGCCACCGAGAAATGTCATGACATGTATGACCAATGCATGCTTATTCTAGAAAAAGAGACCACCAAGCAACGGGTAAAGACTAACCCGTCGGATGAACCGTAGAATCCATCTCAAACTTCATGGGCAACCGGATCAAACCGAACCTTCAACTCTAATACTAATTTGTTGTATGAAAATACACCTTTGGACAATAAAAAGAGAATCGAATGCAAATAATTTAAATGTCAAATCCACGATTATACCAACAATTCGTTCAACACAATTTGCTAATTTTCTACGAGATTCCTATTGAAACGATTATGGCCCTAAAAATAGCTTTTATCATCGAGTTTTTTTTAATATTAAACTAGTTTATATATTGTGTCTTGTACGGGTATTTGTTAAGAAAGTATTTAAAATATTCTTATGATGATAATAAAAATCAAAGATTACTGCTTTTTTTTTGTGAGAAGGAGAGTCGTTAGTATCTAACGCATCTAACTCAGAAAAGCCCAGCTAGAACCACACATGCAAGTTTCCCTGCATGTGGCTCGTCCGTGATAACTTCTTAGAATTTGCGTGAACTAGAGAACCGATCACTAAGTGAGGATGCTCCCTCCATCATGAAACGCACTTTTATTTAATAGAAAATGGGTAATAATCACTCGTGATAGTGCGTTTATGTTCATTGCCGTACACTAATACTGCAAGTCTCACTTAATAAATTCGACTAAATTTTTTTTTTTGACGTTGATGCTGCATCTGAGTATCAAAAAAATTTTCAAATTCTTTTTTTTTCTGGAAAAATTAGAAATAAAAATCCATGGGTTTAATTTTTATGGGTGTTTATTTGGGGATGAATTTATTTATCAAAAGGCTTATTTTGGTTTAAAAACCATTTAAAACTAAGTTGATGAATCCAAGCTTATATGTGTTCGTATATTTTTTATAAATCCAATTTTGGCCTTATATTTTTCCATCCCAAAATTATTTGTTCATCCATTGGCATTCATCGCTATTATTTGATTTTTAGGGACATAAGTGTTTTTAAGTAAAAACAACCCAAGTAATTAAACACCCTTATCGATATGATTTATTTACATAAACACATTGATAAATAAACACGAAAATAAACTATTGTGAGAGCCTTTCTTTCGGACCGAGATCGGACCATAAGCGAGATTGATTTTGGCTGAGATTGGCCTTGCCGCACCCGCAGGCACGTATACCGCCCCTGCGGGTTCCCGCCACTACGGCCCTGTGATCCGCCCCTGCGGTTTACGGCGGCTGCAGCCGGTTTTGTTGACTCCTTGACCCGTGCTTTACCTTCCTCTTCGTTTCTTCTCTTACCTTGCTGAGCAAGGGTTTCATTCCATTTCTCATTCCACTCCAGCCCTCATTACGTCCTTCTTGCTTCTTCATCCCTTCCCTTGATCTTGCTTGAGTTTCTCTTGAAGTTGTGCTTGAGTTTGGTGTTGTTGGTTGTGGTGTGTATGTTGTTGAGCTTCAGAGGCCAGCTGAGAGTTTGTTCTGTACTTCATTGGGTGATCCCAACAATGGAGATGAGCTCCTTGCTTCTCCTTCCTTCCTCTCTTTCTTGTCGTTCTTCCCTTGAGCTTAGGTTTAGATGTATGTTGATCATAGGATGATGTTTGAATGTGTAGTTATCTGTATGTGTATGAATCTGGAAGAGTATAAACGTGGTTTGATCAAGTGAAGAACCGAAGAGAAGCCGCGAAGTTGCCTTCTGCACTGTCGCCGCCCCCGCGGCCAAGAGCCACCGCCCCCGCGGCCACCGTGCCACAACGCCTGCGTCGTGCCAGCGGCGTGCCTGCGCTTGCCTGCGTTCTGTGTCACCGCCCCTGCGGCTTCCACCTTCCGCGCCTGCGGGTGACCTCTTCCGCCCCTGCGGTCTTAGTTCACACAGGTGCGTGTTGTCCCGGAACTACTTATAGTTAAGTAGTTTCCTTTCCTTTCTAGTATGAGGGAACTAGTATCATGCTAGGATTCGGATGATGTTGAGTATGACATAGTTATGCCGGTTACGGCTTTGAGGTTTACGAGTTGGAATTGATCCCTTATGGATCCCTTGGGTCTAGGTGTGACCCTTTGTGTGTGATAGGATTGTGATATATGTATGTGTGCCTTGTATAGGCTGTGTTGTCCTCCAGTTGGAGTGGACGTTTCTGGGATTTGCTCGTAGCGAGATACTTCTGAGATTGAGGTAAGTCCATAGGACTTACTTAGCTGCCATCCTTATATTGAATGTGTGCATGAGTGGTGTTTGTTATATGCTTTATAGCATGCTTCATGTTGGTCACCGACCTATGTTATATTGACCGCCCGTTGTAGTGGCTGTGACAACTAACCCTTTTATCCCGTAGAGGAGTCTGGGAAGTTCTCTGTATGCTAGCTAGACTTGGTATACGGGAAAGGTACTGATACCACTCCTTATGGTATACGGGAAGGTGCGCCGATACCACTCCAGCTAGCTATTGCACGCAGAGGCGAGGATTATATTCCTCGTGTCACTTATTTTCATATACTGATTTATATACTCGTGTGTGTTTAACGTTATAAAGATAATAAACCGGGTAAATGTGTGATATCATGTTGATGTGTTATTGTTTATATGATGTGTGGTTGTGCTCTTGCCTATCTTATATTTGTGTATGGTTAGGTAACGGTTTTATACCGTGTTGTAGATCCTTTGCAGGTTAGGAGAACTGCAGAGTGATCCGGAGGGGTGATCTGCTGAGGGTTCCGTACACAGGGCGTACTCGTGGGTTTTGAGTTATTTATATTGTACGGATTTATGGTTGACTTTTGTACTCAGCAGTACTGTGTATTACTCTTGATCAGTATATATATACATCAGTTTTATGTTTTGTTTTAATCTATCAGTGCCTTGTTGTAAGATTCAGTGAAGTTGTTGTCAGGCTAGGGCCAGGATCCATTGTGAGATCCTAACCCAGTAGCACTCCGAGTCCTACGGATTTGGGGTGTTACACTATAGACCTGAAAATAAACCAAATCCTTACTAAACACAACCTAGTACACTATAACACCCCGAATCCGTAGGACTCGAAGTGCTACTGGGCTAGGATCTCACAATGGATCCTGACCCTAACCTGACAACAATCTCACTGAATCTTACAACAATGCACCAACAGATTAAAACCAAACTTAAAAACTGATATATATATATATATATATATATACATGTCAAAAGGGATAATACAGAGTACTGCTGAATACAAAGTCAAACTGAAAGCCGTACAATAATGATAATCTCAAAAACCCCACGAATATGCCCCGTGTACGGAACCCTCAACAAATCACCCATCCGGATCACTCCGCAGCTCTCCTAACCTGCGAGGGATCTACAACACGGTATGAAACCGTTAGCTAACTATACACATATATAAGAAGATGCTAAAGCACAAACACACTTCAGAAATGATAAACACTTCAGCATGATATCAAACATTTACCCGGTTTATTATCTTTGATAAGTTGAATCATTCAATCGTATAAATAGATATATATATATATATATATATATATATATATATATATATATATATATATATGAAGATAGGTGACACGGGGAATATAATCTCCGCCTCTGTGTACTCTAACCAGCTGGGGTAGTATCAACACACCTCCCGTGTACCCTGTGGGAATGGTGAGGGTGAAACATCCTAATTTTTAAGGCGTGTTTGATTTAAATATTTTCGTATATTATTATTATTTTATATCGTAAATATAAATTTTTTTTTACGAGTTTATATTTTATTTATAAACTTAAATAATTATATATATATTATATACGTATGTATATATTTTCCGTAAATTATTTTTACGGGAAAATATTCCGATCCGAACATCCATCTCGTATATTATTTTATCGAACTTTATTTTGTTTTTATTTTTATTTTTCTCTTATTTTTCTTTTTTTTTTCTTTTTCTCTTTCCTCCTCTTATGGGCCCAGCCGGCCACTCAGGCCACGCCACGCTGGCGCGCCACGTCACCCCGGGCCCCACGCCAAGCCTGGCCTCCCGCCTCTCTCTCGCACCACTCCCCTCCTTCTTCTTCCTCCCTAGCTCTTGCTACCTCTACCCAGCTACCTCCTCTAGACCTGCGCAGCCTGCCCCGACCCCTCGTCTTTCTCCCTCTCGCTCCAACCCGTTGCCTCTAATGCCCAAGCACACACTCGAGCTTTCCACTCCTCTCCTGTGCTAACCACTCGCCGGGAAACCTCCATCCCCCTCCTCCTCCCACTGCCTCTGCAACACCACTTTCACTCTACCACCATCTTCGTCCTCCTCTGTTCTTTCTCCGGCCACCGAGTAGCTAGCCGGATTTAGAACCAATGGGAGCCGCCACTACCGCCGAGAAGGAGCAGCTTGCCGCCTGCCTAGCACCGCCGGGGAAGCGCCTGAGCCTGCCTCCTCGCCCTGCCGGATCCCAGCCACTGCATCGCCGGGCAACCGCCGGAAACGCCCAACCTTCTTCCTTGTTGTCACCGGCCTCCACCTGCCGCTCATCTCTTCCCCTCGTCCTCGAACTCCCTCTGCATCTTCTCTCATTCCCCTTCTGTTTGGAGCGAACCTCGCTGGAGAGCCGCCTGCCGTCGCCGTAGAAGCCCCGTCGTCGCCAGGATCCAGTGGAAACGGCCGGCCAGCTCTTTTGTCCTAATTACAGTCGGTCCCCCGGAAGTTAGGTATAATTACGAAAAGCTCCCAAAGTTATTTACGTATTTTACCCTAAATTCCTACTTTTGGCTATTTTGCCCTCTAGGAGGTACCTTCGTGTCCAATATAGCTTGGACATATTTTAAAATAATATTCAAGCATTCAAGATTTGAATAAGATTTCTAAAGTAAAAATGCTCGAGCATGTTTTGATTTGATTATTTGGATGATTTCGTGATGATTTGATAAAGGGGCAAGTTTTACCTTGTTACCCTATTTTGGTCCTTTTGACTTTTGATTACGAGTTATACATACATACTTGTTATATGAGATAATGACTTTTATTCGGAGTACGTTGATTTGATTCCTTGAGTATTATGAGTTTCTTTGAGATTATATCGAGTTTGAAACATTATGAGTTATTGGATTTGGGTCATGAGTTAATTGATTTGAAGTATGAGTTATTGATTTATATTATGAGTATTCTATTTGGTTTATGAGTATTCTTTTGAGTTATTATCGGTTTGAAATCTTTTAAGTTGTTTTGAGATTCTAATGTATGTTATGATGATCTTTTGAAACTTATGATGATTTATGAGGCATGTGTTTATTTAAGGTATTTGAGAATTTCTAACGATCATGTGATACTATATATGCTTATATTCTTGTCTCGTTCATATATATTACCGTGCTTATGTATTTGCTTAGTCTATGTGGAAGACTAACCCCACCACGGTGGGGCTGGTTATGTTTATGACATAATCAGGTACAGGAACAGTTCAGGAGCATGGAGGTCAGGAAACCTAGTGAGCGTTTTGTCGGTCATACGACCTAGTCCGCGGGCAGAATCGGATCGAGTTGGGATGGTCATGTTTTGGTAGGACGTTCCTAACTTGTTTTCCATCTTTTGGGTCGGATTATTTATAAGTCAGGATTGTGGGTTATTACATTATACACTTTGTGGCTTTGGACTTGTTTGTGGTTAACGTCATGGGACGTCTTTTGGGATTTTCTGTATTCCTTGTTGATGGCAAGTTATGCCTTGTGGGATGTTATCATGTTATTTCTCATCTTTAAATCGTTTATATTAGCCTGAGGGAGTCCTCGTCCGGGGCTCCTGGCGATGTGACGCCTATCCCGTTTTGGGGCGTTACAGAAGTTGGTATCAGAGGTATGGTTCGGGTTTTGGTTTGGTTCGAGTTATGGTTGAGTCGAGTATTGGGTTGAGTGATGAGTTGATTTAGGGTTCCCTAGTCTCCATGCTCTCTCCTGTACCCGTTAGATATTGAACTATTTAGTATTACGTTATCTGAAGTATATCCATTGACGACAAGAGTAAGAACTTCGAGAAGACCGAGATTTTCTTCAAGTAAGGAAGTTGACACGAGACATGCAATCAGTATATGAAATGTTGATGTGAAGAAACATTGTTTATTGGATGGACGTCGCAAAGAAAATGAAGCCTTAATGAAGCATAAGTTCCTACACCCATAGGAAGAATGAATGTCAGTAGAGCAAGCTAATGTGGAGTACACTGTGCTTCTTCCGTATGCTATAGATGATGTGAAAAGTGAAGAAGACAAGATCAATTACTTCAAGGCATGGTTGAGTCCTTCATTTAAGACATGGATGGCTAGACATAGGTGTAAGACCGTGAGAGAATACTATAACGAAGCACTCAAGTGGAAAGGAAGATTAAAGGTGAAATGTTGTTTAACCAAGGCCCCAAAAAACAAAAGATCGATATGAATGCTTCAAGTTTAGAGACGATGGATTCAAGAGGCCTCTATCTTTAGATGGGTCAAGGAAGAAGTTGGGATCAAAGAGATCCAGTGATTCCACTGTTTGAGAATTTCCCAATGTCTTTAGCGACGACATACAAGGAGATTCCACCACGTGGGATGTTGACGTTTTCATTGTGGCTCCAATTTCCAAAGAACCGTTGAAGATGATACCCATAGAGAAGCAAGAATTGAAGAAGCAATTGCAGTAACTTGCTGATAAGGAATTAATTCGACCAAGTGCGTTGCCATGAAAAGCGCTAGTGTTGATGTGAAAAAGAAAAATGGTTCTCTTCGCTTGTGCATTGATTATGTAGAGTTGAACAAGGTAACAATGAAGAATGGGTATTCTTTAAATGATCTCCTATACCAGTTACAAGGGTTTGTGGTGTTCCCAAAGATTGATTTGAGGTCCGGTTACCACTAGTTGTGGATTTGAGATGAGGATTTTGCAAGACGGTATTCCAGACAAGGTAGGGACATTATGAGTATTAAGTGATGTCTTTTGAGCTCACTACTGCGCCATCTGTTTTTAAGAAATTGATGAATTGAGTATTCTGGGAATTCTTGGACCGTTTTGTTCTGGTGGTTAAGGACGACATCATGATATACTCTGAAAGTCAAGAGGAGCATACATATTATCTTCGAGTTGTCATTGGAGCTTTGAGAAAAGAGAAGTATATGCTATGTTACCCAAAGGTGAGCGTTGACTACTAATGGTAGCATTCCTGGGTCATAATGTTACCAGAAGGTGTGATGGGCGATCCACATAAGATTGTACAAGCAGTCTCATAATAACCTCCACCTAAGACGGTGAAACAAGTTTGAGTAAAACGAGAAGTGTGAGAAGACCTTAAGAAAAGGCTCATGATTGTACCCGTTCCAATTTACCTCAAGGCATTGATGAGTTTACAAGTTTACAATGATGGTTCGGGACAAGGTCCTAGTTGCGTAAGGATATGGAATGACAAGATGATAGCACATGAATCTAGCTAGTTGAAACCGTATGAGGTGAAATACCCCACTCGTGACTTGAGGAGCTTGCAACTGTAGTTTTTTACATTTGAGATTGGAGACACTATCTTTATGGAGTTAGTTGACAGATTTTCACAAGAGCTTGAAATATATTTTGAATCAGAAGGAGTTAAATATGCGACAAACGCAATGGCTAGAGTTGTTAAAGGACGGTGATACTAAGCTAAATAAGTGAAGATGATAGCGTGTTTGGCTATGCAACCTAAGTTGCAATAGGATTTGATGAATTTAGACAAGGACGTATGGTTTGGCAAAAACCAAAGTCAGATGGGTATTTTGGAATTCGACTATCTTTGTTGAAGATTGTCAAGGAGAAATTAGTTGATGATGTATCTTTGAAGAAGATTCGAGAAACTGTTAAGAAAGGAAAATTATCTATACGGTTATTGAGACAAAGTTGAGATTTAGTACCGCTGTTCATTTCCAAACAGATGGACAATTTGAAAGGATCATTCAGACCTTGAAGAACATGTTACGAGTTTGTACTTTGGACTTGTCGGGAATGTGGGAGACATATTTTCCATTGGTAGAGTTTACCTACAATGACAGTCGACATGCTTTGATTCAGATGACAACGTGCGAAGCTTTGTAGGGAATGAAGTGTAAGTCACCTTTGTGTTGGGATGACCAATCACACAAGTGTTTAGTAGGACCGGATATCCTACCACGCACACATGATGAGAATGCAAATAATTTAAGAAATGGTTATTGACTACACAGAGTCGCTAAAAGTCAGAGGCAGATGCACATCGTCAACCCGTTCAGTTTGATGTTGGAAAGCATGTGTTCAAATATGAAGTTGTTGAGTTTAAGGAATATGATACTTATGAAAAGTAACCAATACGGATTCTTGGTTATGAGACAAATAAGTTGAGGAACAAAGTGATACCGGTGGTGAAAGTTCTATGATCTCGAGATGGTACCGATGCGCTTACCGGGATACAAAAGTGATGATGAGAGAACGTTACCCCTTGCTTTTCGAGTTCTAGTTTCGGGGACGAAACTCTTTTTAAGGGGGGAATGATGAAACATCCTAATTTTTAAGGCGTGTTTGATTTAAATATTTTCGTATATTATTATTATCTTATATCGTAAATATAATTTTTTTTTTTTACGAGTTTAGATTTTATTTATAAACTTAAATAATTATATATATTATATACGTATGTATATATTTTCCGTAAATTATTTTTACGGGAAAATATTCCGATCCAAACATCCGTCTCGTATATTATTTTATCGAACTTTATTTTGTTTTTATTTTTCTTTTTCTCTTTTCTTTCTTTTTTTTTCTTTTTCTCTTTCCTCCTCTTATGGGCCCAGCCGGCCTCTCCATGCAGGCCACGCCACGCTGGCGCGCCACGTCACCCCGGCCCCCACGCCAAGCCTGGCCTCCCGCCTCTCTCTCGTACCGCTCCCCTCCTTCTTCTTCCTCCCTAGCTCTCCCTTCCTTCTCTGTGCTAACCACTCGCCGGGAAACCTCTGTAACACCCCGAATCCGCGGGACTCGAGGTGCTACCAGGCTAGGATCTCACAATGGATCCTGACCCTAGCCTGAAAACAATTTCACCGATCTTACAACAAGGCACAAATAGATTAAAACCAAAACATAAAACTGATATATAAACATGTCAAAAGGTTTATACAACTGCTGAGTACAACAAAACATATCATATATATACATATCCAAAATACCCATCCACGAGTATAACCCCAGTGTACGGAGCCCTCAGCAGATCGTCCCGTCTGGATCACTCTGCAGTGTCCTAATCTGCAAAGTCTACAACACGGCATTACACCGTTAGCTAACCAAACACATACAAAGGAAGATGCTAGAGCACATGCACACATCAAAACTTAAACATATAAACATGTTGTCACACATTTACCCATTTTATAAATAATAACTCAATATGAACGTATGTGACACGAGGAATATAACCCTCGCCTCTCGGGAATAGTGCCAGCTGGAGTGGGGATCCGGTACCACCTCCTGTGTACCCTATGGGAGTGGACAGGTGTCCGACCCACTGAGCCATACTGGCCTGCCCGTAGAGAACCTCCAGACTCCCAGCGGGATGAAAGGACAAGTTGTCACGGCCCTACAATGGGCAGTCAATAGACCATAGGTCGGTAATACAATATATCATACGGGCTATAAAGCATAACATCCACCACTCATGCACACATCCAATATATGGAGGGAAGCTAAGTAAGTCCTATGGACTTACCTCAACCTCGGGAGTCACAGACTCAGAATACTCGGCTCCGCTCTGGAGATCAACTCAACCTAAACAAGGTATAACGCATACATCATATACATATCCATACAAGGGATCACACCTAGACCCAAGGGATCCAAACGGATCATATTCCAACTCGTAATCCTCAAGGCCGTAACCGGCATAACAGTTCCGTACTCAACTCATTCTAACCTCAACTCGCACCTAGCATGCTACTAACACTCATACTAGGAAGGGAAAGGATCTACCTAGCCTTAGGTAGATCCGGGACAAAACGCACCTGTGGGTCACAAGGGACGCAGGGGCGAAAGCAGGTGGCCGCGGACGCGGCGGGATGTAGCCGCGGGGGCGGTGACACGGAACGTGGGCGGCCGCTGGCGCAACGCTGGCGCCGGGACAATGTCACCGCGAGGGCGGTGACTCACGGCCGCGGGGGCGGCGACTGCGCAGAGCGTGATTCTGCGTTTCTCCTCGGTCCTTCACGTGATCAATTCCCGTCTTCTCTCATCCAAAGCCAATCCCAAACACATACATTCACATACCATCATCAAAATGTGCCTAGGCAATCATCTAATCCTAAGTTATGAAGGAAGGCAAGAAAGAAAGAAGAGAGGAGAAGAAACCTTACCACACTTGTGGTCTAAGGCTGCAGGAGAGCTCAACTGCTAC
The DNA here is from genome assembly GCA_002319775.1 of Fagopyrum tataricum. Lineage (NCBI taxonomy): Eukaryota > Viridiplantae > Streptophyta > Magnoliopsida > Caryophyllales > Polygonaceae > Fagopyrum > Fagopyrum tataricum. The sequence goes on from NCTC01003600.1 coordinate 91,973, forward strand.
CAAGGCTGGCTTCCAAGCCCAGCATATCCAAAGCCACAGCTTACTCAAGCACTACACACTTCCAACTCTCACAAACTCTTCCAAGCTAGAACAAGATCAAAGGGGAGCAAAGGGAAGCAAGGAACGTGGAGAGAAGTTGGAGAAGAAGGATGAAGAAACCCTTGATCAACCAAAGGTAAGAAGGAGCAAAGTAAAGGGTAAAGCACGGGTCAACAAGGTCAAAGAAGACGGTTGCAGCCGCCGAAAACCGCGGGGGCGGTCCAAGCAGCCGCAGGGGCGGCGCCACTCACCGCGGGGGCGGCAAGACCAACCTCGGCCAAGGTCCGGTATCGGCCCGAAAGACTACGGCTCTTACATCTCTCCCCCCTAAAAACAAGTTTCATCCCGAAACTTGCATAAACCTCGAAAGCACATAACCTCAAAACCGGGATACACTCTCTATCATAGAGGTATCATAACACATACCTGGCCTCAACCATACGCTATAACCTTAACATGGGCGTGGAGAAACATCATCTCCCGCAAAAGATCATAGTCCTATCCGGGGCATAGAGAGAAGCGTCTCTAGACAAACCAACATCGGGGCATGGAGAAGATATCTCCATCCAATCCTACATATCTCGAGATAGCATGGAGGTAAGAACCATCTCCAGCTATACCTATCGGTCGTACTAGCACAACAAGATCTGTAACAGATCATACACACATCACAGCTAGCACGAAATAAACACAGTATGGCATATAAGCACATAAACACATAAGCATATAACACTCACCGAGGTAATACTAAGATCTACCCGGCAATCCCACTAGTACCCCTATCCCAGCATAGAACTCTGGATAGTTCCTCTGGATACTATCCTCAGTCTCCCAAGTAGCCTCCTCAGGTCCACGTCTCGACCACTGTATCCTCAACATAGGAATGTCCTTCGAACGCAGGCGTCTCATACCTCGCTCTAGGACTGCAATAGGATGCTCAACAAACGTGTGGTCCGGCTCAACCATCAAATCATCATAACTCACAATGTGTCTCGGGTCTGGTATAAACTCCCTCAGCTGAGACACGTGGAACACAGGGTGAACACCCTCTAATCTCGGAGGCAAAGCCAATCTGTAGGCTGCGCTCCCAACTCGATCCAGAATCTCGAATGGTCCGACATATCGGGGGCTCAACTTCCCCTTAATGCCGAATCTCCTCACACCTCGTGTCGGGGACACTCTCAGCCACACATGGGCTCCAACTCGGAACTCTAGAGGTCTGCGCCTCCTGTCTGCATACGACTTCTGACGGCTGTGAGCCGTCAGCAGTCGCTCTCTAATCAGGGCTACTCGGGCCATATCATCCTGAATCTGATCAGGGGCTATACCGCTGATACTACTCTGCTCATCCCAGCATAACGGAGTCCGACATCTCTGTCCATATAGTGCCTCATATGGGGCCATCCCAATAGATGCATGCCAGCTGTTGTTGTATGAGAACTCAACTAGTGGGAGAAGATCCGTCCAGACTTGTCCCCAATCCAACACACAAGCTCGCAGCATATCCTCCAGCGTCTGAATGGTCCTCTCTGACTGACCATCGGTCTGAGGATGAAACGCCGTCGTGAAATGTAAACTCGTCCCCAGGGCAGTCTGAATCTGCTGCCAAAACCTCGAGGTAAATCGCCCATCTTTGTCAGAGACGATCGTCCTCAGCACCCCATGGAGTCTCACTATCTGCCTAGTGTACTCCTCAGCCAGTCTGTTCATTGGCCACGTCTCCCTGATCAGAACAAAACGTGCCGTCTTCGTCAATCTGTCCACAATGACCCAGATAGCATCATAACCCCGGCTCAATCTCAATCCGGTCACAAAATCCATGGTGACGTCTTCCCACTTCCTCTGTGGAACAAGAAGTGGATGAAGCTCGCCCCCACGTCTGAAATGCTCGATCTTGACTTGTTGGCAGGTTGCACACTGTGCCACAAATCTGACCACATTGGGCTTCAGCCCACCCCACCAGTATATACGTCTCAAATCCTGATACATCTTACTCGTATCTAGATGTACCGAGTAAGGTGTACAGTGAGCCTCCTGTAGAATCCTCTGACGTAAATCTGCCTCAGCAGGTACAGAGACGCGACCTCGGCGTCTCAACACTCCATCTACCCCCAGAAGGAACTGTGGTGCCTCATCTCGAGACATCCTCTCCCGTATCCTCAGCAACATCGGGCAGGTCTCCTGCTTCTGTTGGATCTCCCCCAATAGATCAGGTAGAACCTCTAAGATACTCAGTCGGGCATCCTCATCAGGAAACTAGATGTCCAACTCTAACCATCTCAGGTCTCTCTGCAGCTGAGACTGTACTGTCAATCTCGCGATCGCCTGCTCTCGAGGCGTCTTCCGGCTCAGGGCGTCGGCGACAACGTTCGCCTTCCCCGGATGATACAGAATCTCCAAGTCAAAATCCTTAATCAGCTCGAGCCACCTACGCTGGCGGTTATTCAACTCCCGCTATGTAAAAATATACTTCAAACTCTAATGGTCGGTGAAGATCTGGCATGTGGCACCATTACAGGTAATGTCTCCAAATCTTCAGTGCATGAACTACCGCCGCCAACTCCAGATCATGAGTCGGGTAGTTCTTCTCATACGTCTTCAGCTGTCGAGACGCATAAGCAATCACTCTGCCCCGCTGCATCAACACACATCCCAAGCCAAGCTTGGATGCATCACTGTAAACCACGAAGTCAGTTGTACCCTCTGGCTGTGCCAAAACAAGAGCAGACGTCAAACGTCTCTTTAGCTCCTCAAAACTCTGCATACACTGATCAGACCACACAAATCTGGTAGTCTTCCTCAGCAAACTCGTCAGTGGACGGGAAATCACGAAAAATCCCTCCACAAAGCGTCTGTAATAACCAGCTAGGCCAAGGAAGCTACGTACATCCTTGACGTTCGTCGGTGTCATCCATGCCGCTACTGCCTCAATCTTCGCCGGATCAACCTTGATCCCCTCGGAGGAAACAATATGACCCAGGAATGCTACCTCTGCATCCAAAACTCGCACTTAGAGAACTTCGCATAAAGTTCTCTATCCCGCAAAACCTGTAGTACCGTCCTCAAATGTCCTGCATGCTCCTCTCTGCTGCGAGAGTACACCAAGATGTCATCTATAAAGACCACCACAAACTGATCTAGGAAGTCGATGAAGATGCTGTTCATCAACTCCATGAAAACTGCCGGAGCATTCGTGAGCCCGAATGGCATCACTACAAACTCGTAGTGTCCATAACGGGTCAAAATGCCGTCCTGTGCACATCCTGCTCTCTCACCCTCAGCTGGTGATATCCTGAGCGCAAGTGTATCCTGGAGAACACTGAAGCTCCTTGTAACTGATCCAGCAAATCATCAATGCGCGGCAACGGATACTTGTTCTTGATGGTCACCTTATTCAGCTCTCGGTAATCTATGCATAACCTCAACGATCCGTCCTTCTTCCGTACGAAGAGGACCGGTGCCCCCCATGGGATACGCTAGGGCGAATGAAGCCCTTCTCAGCCAACTCCTCGAGTTGCTTCTTCAGCTCTAACATCTCGACAGGCGCCATCCGGTATGGGGCCTTCGAGATCGGTCTCGTACCCGGCTCTAAATCAATCCCAAAGTCCACACTCCTCTGAGGTGGCAAACTGGACGGCTCAGCAAACACATCCACAAACTCATCAACCACTGGGATATCCTCTAAGGCTGGACTCTCCCCCTCCTTCATGGCGTAACACCAGAAGGCTTCACAACCCTGGGCAATCAACCTAGCTGCCTGTATAGCACTAATAACCATGCCTACCTTCCCGAGGTCCCAACCTCGGAAAACCGCTAACTGACCAGACTCGGTAGAGAGGGTGACAGTCCTCCTACCCACATCTAAAACCGCAGAATGCCTATCCATCCAATCCATAGCAAGGATGACTTCCTCATGCTCCAGCGGCATGACAAAGAAGTCAACTAAAAGCACACGGGTCCCTACAGAAATGGGACAGTCATGGATCTCACGGGTACCTCTGACCCTACCCCCATTGAGTAGCCCTATAATAAAGGGCATCCCCTCTACAGTGTCTAGACCCAGACGCTCAACACAAGCAACATATATGAATGAGTGCGTAGCACCCGTGTCAAACAAAACACGAACAGCTAAGCCATAGATCAGAATGGTACCTGTAGCAATAGGTGCAGCCGGCTCCTCTGCACTCCTCAGCTCAAAAACTCGGCCCTGAGGGCCACGGGTGTCAGTGGTGCTCCCACCACGACCTCTACCTCTGCTTGGTCCAAGAGCAGATCCCTGAGCCGTCTGGCGATTTGGGACCTTCTGTTGTCCCTGTGTCTGCTGCTGTTGAGGTGGCCTCTGTCCACCCCCAACTCCACCAGCAGGTGAAGAACCCTACTGTGAAGAAGCTCCGCCCTAACGGCAGAACACTGCTCTGTGACCTCGCCCACCACACGTGAAGCAAGTCACCGGCTGTCTCGGGCACTCTGGCCTAATATGTCCCTGCTCTCCACAATTATAGCACTGTCGAGCTCTACCAGTAGCCGGTGTAGGCGAAGGCTGACTCTGGAGACTCTGACCTCGCCCTGTCCCAGCAGCTCCAGCCGTACCGCTAGTCTGCCCGGTACGTTGCCTCTTCTCAGACCCCCCGGTCTGAGTAGCTCTCCTCTGACTGACCCGCTCACGCTCATAGTCAGCGGCTCGATCCTGGTAGTCCATCAGGGACTCACAATGAAATCCCGCCATATAAGCCCGGGTGGCATCCCTCAGCTGTCGGGAAAACAGATACACATGCTGATTAGCAGGAGGTGCAGCTGGTCCTAACAGTGCCAGCTCCTCCTGAAACCTCCGGATGGCCTCAGAAACTGGCACATCCTCGAACTCGGCCTCCACAAAATCCCTCAGTCTCTCCTTCCTCAGCGAGGCAGGGCATAAACGCTCTCGGATCATAGACCTCATCTGCTCATAACTAGTGACCTGACCTCGTACGGATCTCCACCAGCGCTGCGCTAACTCCCTGAACAAGCTCTGCACTAACCCGACCTGTCTATCAGCTGGACACCTAATAGACTCTAGAGCCGAGTCTACGTGTCCTATCCACAGCTCTACCTCCAACCCCACCTTCCCAGAGAAAGGGGGTACTCCCATCTGATGGAAAGCCTTCAACCAACTGTTTGGTCGAGGCCCTTTATACTCCTCCTGTACTCGAACGACCTCAGCAACAGGTGCCGGTGCAGCTGGCACCTGTGTAACGGTGTGGGACCTCTCATATGGCCCCTCCTGCGCTGGCAGATCCGGGGCACGTCTACCTGCCTTGGCAGCCTCCTCAACCCGCCGGATGTAATCACAGAAGGTTGGTCCCTCCATGGAGACACGGTCCGAGTCTGTTGACTGGACTCGCTATGAACCCTGTCCCCCAACTGTGCCTTCCCCCATCTCAGGGGAGGCACTCTCAGCAATCTCTGCCTGAACGTCCTCTGCTGCACGCAGCTTAGCAGCAGGGATCCTACCCCGTCCTCTACCTAACGGAGGTCTGCCTCTATCCCGTCCTGCTGCAGGTAAGGTTCTAGTCAGAACCATCTGCAGAGGACATAAACACAACAGATAGTATCTATCTATACATATATATAAATATACTGTCGAGATCTTCAGAGGGGCGATGGCTCACGTACACGATATCCCAAAACGTTTTATACTCATTTCAAAACCATAACCTTTTGAAAAGTCAGACCCCTTTCGGGTTCTGTTTATTTATCTATTCGACCTTTATCACAGATTACAAGTGTCATTGTTGTCAACCTGGGCTCTGATACCACCTTTGTAACACCCCGAATCCGCGGGACTCGAGGTGCTACCGGGCTAGGATCTCACAATGGATCCTGACCCTATCCTGACAACAATTTCACCGATCTTACAACAAGACACAAACAAATTAAAACTAAAACATAAAACTGATATATAAACATGTCAAAAGGTTTATACAACTGCTGAGTACAACAAAACATATCATATATATACATATCCAAAATACCCATCCACGAGTATAACCCCATTGTACAGGAGCCCTCAGCAGATCGCCCCGTCTGGATCACTCTGCAGTGTCCTAACCTGCAAAGTCTACAACACAACATTACACCGTTAGCTAACCAAACACATACAAAGGAAGATGCTAGAGCACATGCACACGTCATAACTTAAACATATAAACATGCTGTCACACATTTACTTATTTTATTATCTTATCATAATAGTCTGGCGCATACAGCGTATAAATAATAACTCAATATGAACGTATGTGACACGAGGAATATAACCCTCGCCTCTCGGGAATAGTGCCAGCTGGAGTGGGGATCCGGTACCACCTCCCGTGTACCCTATGGGAGTGGACAGGTGTCCGGCCCACTGAGCCATACTGGCCTGCCCGTAGAGAACCTCCAGACTCCCAGCGGGATGAAAGGACAAGTTGTCACGGCCCTACAATGGGCAGTCAATAGACCATAGGTCGGTAATACAATATATCATACGGGCTATAAAGCATAACATCCACCACTCAGGCACACATCCAATATATGGAGGGCAGCTAAGTAAGTCCTATGGACTTACCTCAACCTCGGGAGTCACAGACTCAGAATACTCGGCTCCGCTCTGGAGATCAACTCAACCTAAACAAGGTATAACGCATACATCATATACATATCCATACAAGGGATCACACCTAGACCCAAGGGATCCAAACGGATCATATTCCAACTCGTAATCCTCAAGGCCGTAACCGGCATAACAGTTCCGTACTCAACTCATTCTAACCTCAACTCGCACCTAGCATGCTACTAACACTCATACTAGGAAGGGAAAGGATCTACCTAGCCTTAGGTAGATCCGGGACAAAACGCACTTGCGGGTCACAAGGGACGCAGGGGCGAAAGTAGGTGGCCGCGGACGCGGCGGGATGTAGCCGCGGGGGCAGTGACATGGAACGTGGGCGGCCGTTGGCGCAACGCTGGCGCCGGGACAATGTCACCGCGAGGGAGGTGACTCACGGCCGCGGGGGCGGCGACTGCGCAGAGCGTGATTCTGCGTTTCTCCTCGGTCCTTCACGTGATCAATTCCCGTCTTCTCTCATCCAAAGCCAATCCCAAACACATACATACACATACCAACATCAAAACGTGCCTAGGCAATCATCTAATCCTAAGCTATGAAGGAAGGCAAGAAAGAAAGAAGAGAGGAGAAGAAACCTTACCACACTTGTGGTCTAAGGCTGCAGGAGAGCTCAACTGCTACCAACGCTGGCTTCCAAGCCCAACATATCCAAAGCCACAACTTACACAAGCACTACACACTTCCAACTCTCACAAACTCTTCCAAGCTAGAACAAGATCAAAGGGGAGCAAAGGGAAGCAAGGAACGTGGAGAGAAGCTGGAGAAGAAGGATGAAGAAACCCTTGACCAGCCAAAGGTAAGAAGGAGCAAAGTAAAGGGTAAAGCACGGGTCAACAAGGTCAAAGAAGACGGCTGCAGCCGCCGGAAACCGCGGGGGCGGTCCAAGCAGCCGCAGGGGCGGCGCCACTCACCGCGGGGGCGGCAAGACCAACCTCGGCCAAAGCTAATCTCGGCCTGAAAGACTACGGCTCTTACAATCTCCATCCCCCTCCTCCTCCCACTGCCCTTGCAACACCACTTTCACTCTACCACCATCTTCGTCCTTCTCTGTTCTTTCTTCGGCCACCGAGGAGCTTGCCGGATTTAGAACCAATGGGAGCCGCCACTACCGCCGAGAAGGAGCTGCCTGCCTCCTGCCTAGCACCGCCGAGGAAGCGCCTGAGCCTGCCTCCTCGCCCTGCCGGATCCCAGCCACTGCATCACCGGGAAACCGCTGGAAACGCCCAACCTTCTTCCTTGTTGTCACCGGCCTCCACCTGCCGCTCATCTTTTCCCCTCGTCCTCGAACTCCCTCTGCATCTTCTCTCATAA
>NCTC01003601.1:0-21196 GCA_002319775.1 Fagopyrum tataricum
TAGCTAAAGACAACGTAGCTACACAATCATCGATATAAAAGAATGCGTAGCACCCGTATCAAATAAAACTCGGACCGAAAAGCCGTGAATCTGAATGGTACCTGGGTCTTCCGGCGCCGGAGGATCAACGACACTCCTTAGCTCAAATACCCTGGCTTGTGTGCCTCTGGTCTCCTGGGTACCTCCACCACGGCCTCTACCTCGGCCCCGTCCCTGAGCTGATCCCTGTATACGAGTCTGACCCTGAACCTGGCCCCTCTGATGAGAGCCCTGTGACTGATACTATGGCGGCCTCTGACTGCCCCCTGCTACGCTAGCAGGCGAAGAACCCTGTTGTGACTGGGACTTGCCCTGACGGCAAAAAGCGGCTCGGTGGCCCATCTAGCCACAAGTGAAACAAGCCATGGGTGGCTTCCTACAAGCCTGTCTCAGGTGTCCAAAATCTCCACAATTGTAGCACTGACGTCCCCCGTCTGATGCCTGTCTCGACGTCTGAGGACCAGAACGTCCCGGGGTCTGGCTACGTCCCTGACCTGCTGCTCCGGCCCTCGAACCAGCTGGTGCCGTCCTCTGTCTTTTGTCCGGTCCCCCGGACTGTGCTGCTCTCCTAGACCCAGGGCGGTCTCTCTCATAGGCCGAAGCCCGCTCCTAGTACACTGCCAGTGAGTCGCAACGAAATCCCGCAAGGTAAGCACGGGTGGACTCCCTCAGTCTCCTGGAAAAGAGATAGACATTCTGGTCCGCTGGAGGTGCGGCGGTTCCCAACAAGGCTAACTCCTCCCGGAATCGCCTAATCGCCTCAATGACTAGGACATCCTCGAATCCTGCCTCCAAGAAGTCCTGGACTCTGTCCCTCCTCAGTGAAGCTGGGCAAAAAGTCTCCCTAACGAGGCTCAATAGCTGATCCATCCTGGTCACACCGCCTCTAACTGTCCTCCACCAATATTGGGCCTGCTCTCGGAACAGGGTCTGGACTATCTCAACCTGCCTCTCCTCTGGGCAACGGATCGCCTCTAAAGCTGACTCTACGTGCCCAATCCAGTGCTCCACCTCTAACCCTACCGTCCCATCGAAGTAGGGTACATGCTGCTGGTTGAAAGCCTTCAACCAGCAATCAAGTCTCGGAGACCTCGGCTCGTCTCTCGCCTTAGTAACCTCCACAACTGGCTTGGGTGCAACCACTGCCGGTGCAACTATCTCTGGTGCAGCCCGAATCTGGGTCACCCTCTGTGTGACCTCAGCTGATCTCGGTGGTGCAGGTGCAGGCACCGGTGGTGCCGGGGCTGGTGCTCCAGTCCTGAATGCCTCCTCTGCCGTCGTACATAATCTCCAAACACAGTCGCTCCTACCGACGCGCCCCGGACCTCACCACGGTCCTATCCCTAGCCTCGGGAACGATGCTCTCTGCGACCTCCTCTATTGGGGCCTCTGCTACTAGTGCACCCACAACTGGTGGGTCCGCAATGGGGATACATCCCCGACCTCTACCTCTCATACCTAGAGGTCTTCCTACTCGTCCCCGCCCTCTTGGGACGGTAGGGGGAAGTGGTGGTCTACCCCTGGCGGGTCCTACGTAAGTGGTAGATCTCGTACGTGCCATCTGATAGAGTATGACGTTTACTTAAGTATAATTGCGTACGTACTACTTATGATTTTGGTACGATAAACTTCTAAAAGCATAAAGGTAAATATGGTCATAATACACATCCAAGGCATACAAGCCCAAAACATCCTAAGGTCGCATACATAGCTAGGTAAATACAATATCCACAAACATCCTAAGGTCATATATATATATATATATATATATATATATATATATATATATATATATATATATATATATATATATATATATATAACTATGTTATAATATAAGTACATACTTCTAATCCAGAGATCTATGTCGCCAAGGTTTGCGGAAGGAGTGGTGGTCCCGTACATTCTAACCCAAACCCGACTCATGCATATGATTTTGAAAACGAAAAGTCAGAACCCGTGTGGGTTCTGTTTTATTCCTCATTCGCCCTTTAAAAAGATTGCGAGTGTCATTGTTGTTAACCTAGGGCTCTGATACCACTTTTGTAACACCCCAAATCCGCGGGACTCGGGATGCTACGGGCGAGACCTCACAATGGGTCCCGACCCTTAGCTTGACAACAATTTCACCGGACCTTTCCAACAAGGCACAAATAAAGGCGAAAACTCAAAATGTTTTTAATGCATGCGGAAACCGACATGTGACGAATACAAAGTAGAAACTCAGCCGAGTCCTCAAAACAACATAACCCAAATACGAAAGTCTAAAACGTACAACAACATCCACAACTAACGATAAGAAACATAACCCAAAAACGCCCCCGTCCTATAATGTACGGAGACCCTAGCTGCCCACTCCTCCACCTCACTCGGCGGCGTCCCTAACCTACAAGTCATCTACACAAACGGTTTAAAACCGTTAGCTCATATTCGAAGCATTAGAAAAGCGGTGAAGGCACAAACACATACATAACACAAAACATGAATCACACAAGTCCGGTTTATTATCTTTATTATTATTAAGTCGTATCCCGTTCTAATTCAACTTCAGTTGTGACACGAGACCACCGTGGTCTCGCCTCGATCCCTTTATTATTATTAAGTCGTATCCCGTTCTAACCCGCCGGACTCGTCGCCGAGAACCTCCTAGACCTCCCGCAGGGCTAGGCAGCTGATGTCACCGCCCGTTATCATACACTTGGGCAAACATATATACAAGGTCGGTGGTCCTAATTACCGGTTTCATTGTCATAACAAAAGCATAAACACACACCACCAAACACACATCAATTCTAATACATAGAATACGAGCTAAGTAAGTCCGGAGACTTACCTCGGCACCAAACCCAAGTCACCACACTCTTGCTTCCTTAAGGAGGAAGCCCACAACCTGCTCGCAAGAGATATGCATATCAATACATACTCACTCTCAAGAAGTCTTAGACTTCACTCTTAGTGATCTATGTAAGATCACCTAACCCTCAAACTAGGAATGCATCCTAGGTCCCAAGTACTCACCAATCACTCTCCACACATGAAACAACCCACAACAGTTCATAATTCCACAAGATATTAATCCTCAACCAAAGAGGCACAAGCTAGCCTAGAAGATCCAACATACTCACATCCTCATATCCATCAACTATATCGAGCCTTAAGGGCTCCTAGGTTCACAACCACTAAGTGGCATTCTCAAGCTACTCTAGGCCATCCTAAGCATGCTACTAACTTGAATCAACAACAAATCTAAGGAATAAACGAGGAGTGAAAGAGAGGAGAAGCCTACTGTTACAGAAACCGCAGCCGCGGAGTCAAGCTGGCGCCCCCTGCGGACACAGGAGCCGTCCCCGCGGAACCAGGAGCCGCGCCCGCGGACGACTGCGTCAAGTGCCAGGAGCCGCCCCTGCGGACACAGGAGCCGCACCCGTTCCTGTGCCGAGCCGCACCCGCGGCCGTGCCGAGCCGCACCCGCGCCCGTGTCGCGCTGCACCCGCGGCAGTGCCGTGCCGCCCCTGCGGCTGTGTTGAGCCGCCCCGCGGGTTATGTGCAGAACGTCGTCTTCTTCGTCTTCGACTTTGGATCCTTGGCTCCAAAGTCCTTCTCTTGCTGGATCTTCTCCAACCACCCACCACGGGTCTTAGGCACCTCTCCTTGACCTAAACGAGCTAAGAACCTAGACATGCAAAGAGTTAAGCAAAACTCCTCAAGATCTTCCTCCTTAGTCATGGATGAAGGAGGGAGGAGGAAGAAGGGAAAGGACAGCAAGGAAGAGAGGGAAGGGAGAAGAAAGCGCTTACCAACAGCCTGAGATCTCCTTCTGCAGTTCACAGCTTGGATCTTCAGCAACAAGGGAGAAGAGAGGAAAAGAGAGGAGAAGAGATGAGTGCAAGAGTGGAGTAACGTAAGAAATGAGCCAAGGGAGGAGAGAGAGAGACAAAGTCTGAAAAGAAGGTGTGGGGATCAAGGGGTCGGCTGATGATGCGTCATTGGAATCGTTGAAGTACGAACGCCGGATCTAGACCAAGCTAGAGTTTCGACTACTCGTTGTTGATGTGCGAATGAGAATTTTGATAGAAGTTTGGTAGGGCGGAAGCGATTGAGATGGATGCGGAAGCGTAGGTTTGATTCGATCTAGAGAGATCGAGCAAACGTTGTAATGGATTTTAGAGTTTGATTCTTTAGAAGAATCCTCGAATGTGAGTTCTTGGATCTAAGACTTGATCCAAGGAAGAACTTTGAGGGGATTGAAGAGGAAGTAATGCCCAAATCAAGAAAGAGGATTTTCCTTCAAATAACTTGATTAATATTGAACATGATTTACAAGTGAAGCCAAGCATCCCTTATATAGTGGGTGAAGGCTACACCAAAAGTCGGAAATTGAATGACGGAAATAAAGGCGGGAAATAAAGTCGGGGCAACTCCCGAAACCAAAGGTCTAGACTATCAATGCCGGAAATTAACTCACGGAATTAAGTTCCGGAATTAATGTTCCGAAAATTAAAGTCTATTATTATTTAAAATGCAAAATATAATAATAATAATATTTGCTAGCTTGATGACGTGGTGCCGGAAGCCTATGCCATGGTGGAGTGGTGACATGGCATACCACTAACGGGTCCAAGTGATGTGACGGTGCGTCGGATGATTGAGCCGGTAGCTTGGGCGATGGCTTTGGCTCGGGAACGAGTGAGCGGTCCATTGGAGCGAACCCGCAAAGCATCGTCCTCTTCATCCCCTGTCATGGTGGTCAATGGCGTATCAGTCCCCCCATCTTGGATGTGAAACGTTCCCGTTTCACCGTCGTCAAATAAGGGCTCAACATAAGGGGCTAGATCCTTTACATTGAACGTTGGGTGCACGCCGTAGGAATCCGGAAGCTCCAACTTGTAGGCATTTGGACCATGTCGTGATAGGATCCGGAAAGGGCCATCATCTCGATCCGATAGCTTGCCCTTGCGTCGAGATGGGAAACGCTCCTTCCTTAAGTGGAGCCAAACAAGGTCGCCAGGCTCGAAAGATATGTCGCGATGGCCCTTATTGCGTTGTTCGGCAAGTTGGGTGGCACGACGTTGGAGTTGTGCTCTTGTCCGCTCATGAAGTTCAATGATTGAGGCGGCTCGACTTGCGGCGGTGATGTGTTCACCGTCCTTGAGTGGACGTGGTGTGAAGTCCAATGGCGTGTGTGGATTAAGGCCGTAGAAAACTTCAAATGGTGAAAGTTTAGTTGCCGAGTGCCTAGACCTGTTATATGAAAACTCCACAACCGAAATTAAGTCCTCCCACTTTCGTGGGTTATTCCTAAGCGTTGCTCTAAGTAGAGCACCGAGAGTCCGATTGGTCACCTCCGTTTGACCATCGGTTTTGGGGTGATAACTACTTGAAAACAACAAGTTGGTTCCAAGTTTTTCCCACAACGTTCTCCAGAAGTGACTCACAAATTTCACGTCCCGATCACTAAGGATGGAACGTGGTATCCCGTGTAAGCGCACCACATTGTTAAAGAATAATGTAGCAACATCGCTAGCATTTTGGGTCCTCTTACACGCGATAAAATGAGCCATTTTGGAAAAACGGTCGACTACCACGAAAATGGAGTCGTTGCCTCGTTTGGACATAGGTAGGCCAACTACAAAGTCCATAGAAATATCCTCCCAAGGTCCCATTGGTATAGGCAAAGGAGAATACAATCCGTCCGGACCTTGACGCGATTTGGCATGATGACATGTTATGCAACTTGTGCAAAACCGTGTCACATGCTTGCGCATTTTCGGCCAAAAGAAGTGCTCTTGGAGAGCGGCGAGAGTCTTGGTAGCACCGAAGTGACCACGAACCTCATGGGCTTCCTTTATCAACAAGTGGCGTATGGATGAACGCGGAATACAAAGTTTTCCCGCGCGGAACAAATAGCCATCATTAATAAAGAAGGTCTCATGCTCTCGGAGGTCAAGGCATTTGGCAAATATATCCTTGAAGTCAAGATCCGTGGCATATAACTCTTTGATAAGAGCAAAGACATGGATCTTGGCGTCCATATGCACCAAGAGGATATATCGCCGAGAAAGGGCATCGGCTACCACATTCTCTTTTCCTTTCTTATGCCGAATGACATAAGGAAAGGTTTCTAAAAATTCTACCCAACTTGCATGGCGCCGACTCAAATTAGTTTGACTCTTGAGATACGAAAGAGCCGCATGATCCGAATGAATCACGAACTCCTTCGGCCACAAGTAGTGTTTCCATGTCTTTAGACAACGAACTAAAGCATATAGTTCCTTGTCATAGGTTGGATAGTTGAGTGGTGGACCGGAAAGCTTTTCGCTAAAGTAAGCAATGGGCCGATTCTCTTGGAGAAGAACCCCCCCAATGCCAACATTAGATGCATCACACTCCACCTCGAAGGTTTTCGAGAAATTTGGGAGTTGGAGTAGTGGTGCATTGCAAAGTCGGTCTTTGAGCGCATCAAACGCTCGAGCATAGGTATCACGCCACTCAAACGTGACACCCTTAGTAGTGAGCTCATGAAGCGGCGCCGCTACCGAGCTAAAGTCTTTGACAAAGCGTCGGTAGAAGCCCGCTAAGCCGAGAAAGGCTCGGACCATGGTGACCGTACTAGGTGTAGGCCACTCCCGAATAGCGCGAACTTTGGATTCGTCTACTCGGAGTCCGTCCTTAGACACGACATAGCCAAGAAATATAGTTGTGTCGGAACAAAAGACACATTTTTCAATATTGAAAAATAATTGTTCTTGTCTAAGGCACTCGAGCACTTGGCGGAGGTGCCCGATGTGCTCATCCAAAGACTTACTAAAAATTAAAATATCGTCAAAATAAACAACTACGAAATTACCCAAAAACCGGCGAAGGACATGGTTCATGAGGTGCATGAACGTTGATGGGGCGTTGGAGAGTCCGAACGGCATGACAAGCCACTCATATAATCCGTACTTTGTCTTGAAAGCCGTTTTCCACTCGTCACCCTCGGCCATCCGGATTTGGTGATACCCGCTCCGGAGATCAATCTTTGAGAACACGGTGGCGCCGTGTAGTTCATCCAACATGTCGTCGAGGCGCGGGATCGGATGCCGGTACTTGACTGTTATTTGGTTGATGGCTCGGCAATCGACACACATCCTCCAAGACCCGTCCTTCTTGGGCACCAAAATGACCGGCACGGCACATGGTGAAAGTGACTCACGAACATATCCTCGGTCTAGGAGCTCTTGGACTTGACGTTGTAGCTCCTTAGTTTCTTCCGGACTTGCACGGTAAGCGGCACGGTTGGGTAAAGACGCGCCGGGCACCAAATCGATTTGGTGCTCAATTCCACGGATCGGTGGCAAGCCGGGTGGTAGTTCATCGGTCAAGACGTCCTGAAAATCAGACAACAAAGTAGACACCTCGTGCGGCATATTACTAAGGTCATTGGAAGTATATAAGCAAAAAGGAACAATTAAGAAGCATGGAAACTTGCCTTCCTTGACCGGTGTCACATCATGTTTCCGGGCGAAAAGTACCCTCGGCTCACACCGCCCTTTGATTATTGGTTCTGGAGATGGTAAAGTTGCATTCGTTGGGACGATGCTTCCTTTACTACCTCTAGACTCAATAGCATGGTTACTAGAGGCGGTGTTCCGGGATCCGGAAGTACTAGCACCCACAACATCGGAAGGACTCCTAGGAGGGTCCGATGTTGCCGGCGTAGTGGTCTCATCAATGGTTTGTTGCCTCTTCCGTTCCGCATAATCAATTAATATTTCATGTGGAGTCATAGGCAACAATGTGACCCGTTTTCCATTATATTGGAACATGTATCTATTAAGATAACCATCATGGAATGTACGGCGATCGAATTGACATGGTCGTCCTAATAATACATGTGTGGCGTCCATCTTGATAACATCACAAAGGATCTTATCAACATAGCTGCCTATGGAAAACGTCACCCAAGCTTGTCGTGTGACGGTGTCACACGCCTTATCGGAAATCCATTGGATTCCATAAGGTGTTGGGTGGGGGGTTGTAGGCAACTTAAAGTGTTTTACCACTTTTTAGTTGATAATATTACAACAAGAACCCCCATCAACTATGAGAGAGAGACTAGTGTTATTGACCAAACAACGAGAGTGAAAGAGATTCTCGCGTTGGTCAATAGGGACAAATTCCTTAACGGCTAAAATTCTACGAGATACAAGGGCGAACTTACCGGGGTTAGCCGGGCCGCAAGCCATTTGTTCGTCGCATGGTTCCATGCCGTAGTAGGGGTCGGCGTCTTGGTCATCCTCTATGATGATATCGCCGTCTTCTTCATCTTCGTCATCTTCATATGAGGGATTTGCAAACAACACACGCTTTGTGTTCGGGCAATCACGTTGGACGTGACCGAGTCCGCTACATTTATAACACACGGGCTCCCTTGGCCGTGCCACCGGTGGAGGTCCTTGAGGGGTGCGGGCGGGAGGCACTTGTGCCGGGACATTGGGACCACGTTGTGGTGCCCTCTCGGTATCCGCTTGTCGGGTGGATTGGACCATCCGTTGGACTCTTTTGGTGGCGCCGGACTCTTGATAACTAGATACATCTCGAGCACGGGTGTTAGTAGAATAAGCGTATTGATTTGGAGAGGAGTTATAGTTTAAGTATTTTGGAGTCTCTTGTTGTTGCTTGTGAAGCTTCATGGCCGCATGACACAAAGCACCCAAGTCCCTATATGGAACGATCTCAAGGGGTCGTCGGATTGATGGATTGAGGCCACTCATGAACTTGGTGCGTAAGGTGGATGGCGAGGCCGAGATGCCGGCCTTCATATGCATGTCCTCGAGCTTGGACAAGTAGGCCACCGGAGTGAGTTTGCCTTGTTGGAGCTCGGCAATTTGCATCCGCATATCATTTTTGAAGTCGTCGGGGACATACCTCTTTGTCATGACGTAGATCAGTTGATCAAACGTCGCAACCAGTTCCCATCCTCGGTTCTCACGGACATTTCATACCGGTTCCACCAAGATTTTGCATCGCCTTCAAAGTACAAGGTTGCCGCTTTGATCTTCTCGTACTCCTCATAGTGGCAATGCTTCAAAGCCCTTTTCATGTCTTGTGCCCAATCAAGAAACACACAAGGATCATATTCCCCATAAAATATTGAAAATTTAACTTTACCTTCCCAACGAGCTTTGTAGGGATCCGGGCGGGGCGGTGGCATATCATCATGATGGGCTCGTTGATGTGCATGCCTTGGTGGGTTAGGAGGAGGCAACCATTCTTCTCCTCGGTCTTGGTTCTCAAATGGATCTCGGACGGGTGGGTGCCATGGACGGACATGAGCCACCCGTTCCAAGTTGGCTTCATCGTCGGAGAACTCATCAAAATCGTCCCTCTCGTCATACTCATCATAGTCGCGGTATGATGAACGCCGGCTACGTCGTTGGTGGCGTTGCTCATATCGATCATTACCGGAACGTCGAGGATGACGATCTTGTTGATTGGTGTGCCGATATTCTTTCTGTATGGGACGGTTAGTATTATGTGCATTAGATAAAGGTGGGGGCGATCCGTACCGTTTACGATTGCGCTCGAAGCGCTTGTTCCGATCCATTGTATCTACATAAAGGAGATCATCCGGAGTCGGGCCATTATTGTTCTCGGTCTCATTGAGGTGGTGCCTGCCGTCTTGTTGAGTTTGGCTTTCGATGACTGAGGCAAGCCTAAGACCTTGAGATGGGTCAGTTCCCAAAAGACCTTTGCCCTTCCGACGAGCGTCGGACGTGGAAGTCTCGACCATGGTGTCATTTGGATTTGGGGCGGGGCGTGGAGCGGTCGTAAGGGCCAAAAGTTGTGCCCTCATCTCCTCCATTTGTTGCTTTAGACTAACAACTTCCTCGGATAAGGAGGCATTTTCTTGTTCACGAGCATCCTGTGAGTTTTCTATATCCACGTTAGTCATGATTCCAAATGAATACAAACAAATGCAAGCAATCAAATGAGCAAGGTGACGAATTAAGTCAACGTTACCCAAGTTCAAGTGCGTTAAGGTTCTACTTTTGGGAAGGCCGTTTGGCGGTTAAGAAAGGTAGGCAAATCCAACAAAATTTGAACCAATTCACACAAATAAACAAGTGATATTTTGCACATATGTAAGAAAATGGAGAGACAGAAGATAGACGGATTGTTCACTCGGCAAGCTTTGCTTGCTTTCGGTCTTTGATTGTTTTGTAAAATCCGATTTTTCGGATGGACCGGTTTGCTGGACGTCTTTTCACTTTGTATTTTTTTTATTTTTTATTGAACTTTGCAACTTTTTGATGCAAGAGATGAAACACTTTGGAAACAAATCCGCTTTGTTGAAGAGTTTTGATTTTTTGTTTTTATTTGAATATCAAAATGCAAGATATCCGAATTTGTTAACAAAAAAAATCCCAAGAAATTTGGTAAAATCGATTAACAAACTTGTCGGATTGGGTCGGTTGAAGAACAAATTGTTTTTGATAGATGGTTTGATGGAAAACCGACTATCTCCTAAATTTGTTTGGTGAGGAAAAAAAAAATTTTCAAGACAACTTCGAAGAACACGAAGAACAAGTTGAAGATCTTCAAGAAGGGAAGAACAACAAAGGCAAAGAAGGATAAAAAATATAACGCACAAAAACAAGAGTAAAGAGAACTTAGCTTCGATCCCTTTGCTCTGATGCCAATTTGATGCGTCCTTGGAATCGATGAAGTACGAACGCCGGATCTAGACCAAGCTAGAGTTTCGACTACTCGTTGTTGATGTGCGAATGAGAATTTTGATAGAACTTTGGTAGGGCGGAAGCGATTGAGATGGATGCGGAAGCGTAGGTTTGATTCGATCTAGAGAGATCGAGCAAACGTTGTAGTGGATTTGAGAGTTTGATTCTTTAGAAGAATCCTCGAATGTAAGTACTTGGATCTAAGACTTGATCCAAGGAAGAACTTTGAGGTGATTGAAGAGGAAGTGATGCCCAAATCAAGAAAGAGGATTTTCCTTCAAATAACTTGATTAATATTGAACATGATTTACAAGTGAAGCCAAGCATCCCTTATATAGTGGGTGAAAGCTACACCAAAAGTCGGAAAATTGAATGACGGAAATAAAGGCGGGAAATAAAGTCGGGGTAACTCCCGAAACCAAAGGTCTAGACTATCAATGCCGGAAATTAACTCACGGAATTAAGTTCCGGAATTAATGTTCCGAAAATTAAAGTCTATTATTATTTAAAATGCAAAATATAATAATAATAATATTTGCTAGCTTGATGACGTGGCGCCGGAAGCCTATGCCATGGTGGAGTGGTGACATGGCATGCCACTAACGGGTCCAAGTGATGTGACGGTGCGTCGGATGATTGAGCCGGTAGCTTGAGCGATGGCTTTGGCTCGGGAACGAGTGAGCGGTCCATCGGAGCGAACCCGCAAAGCATCGTCCTCTTCATCCCCTGTCATGGTGGTCAAGGGCCATCACTAGTGAGTGTCTTCTCCTCCTTTTCTCGATAGATTTTCGAACCACTAGAGAAAACGCCGGTCAAGCCACCAGAAGAAACGTCGGGTTAGCCAACACTCTCGTGCTTTCTTTTTCTCTGTCACGTACTTGGGCATGAGTAGTTTCTTTTTAAAAAACCTCATTGTTGCTACATTCAAGGTTCGAACTTGTAAACTTTGGGTTTCGTGCACTTCCAAACACCTGCTTCTCGTGAGACTCAAACATGTGACCAACGTGCTCTTTCCAGTTTCCAGATTTTTCAGCTTCAAACATCCAACTTCGGGGACCAAGTTTAGGTATCTTGACCTTATCGTCTACCGTTGAATTTTTTATATGTTATAGTTGGAAGTATGTAGTTTATCGTATTGAAATTTGAGAATGATCCAACGGTCGGATTAATACTTATAGATTCACAAAGTTGGTGTGGAACTTGGTTTTGGAAAAGCTTAAGTTTTTATCTAAGTATTAGAATTTTAGTGTGCATGAATGCACCTTTGGGATTTTGTGTAGAACTTATGAAAGTTTGTTTATGGATTTTGATCATTTCATCTTGAAGTAGACATGGCATAGTACGTTTAAGAATTTTCTCGAAATTTTTGGGAATTAGTAAAAAGGGTTTTATCGTATGTCAAAGTAGGGCACTTGTTCAATTTCCGAAGGAAGTTTTATTAAGGTTTTTGACTTAGAATATAAGTTTGAGTAAACCCTCAAAACTCGATATGGAGTTTTTTAGGATTTCCACAATATTTATTGAGCTATAGAGAGGCTTAAAACCGCTTGGGCGCTTTTTCGGAAATTTTAGAAAAGTTAGGGGTATTTTGGTAATTTCCGAAAAAATTAAGAATTTCTTATTCTTTCCTTACAAGAATCTCATAGATGGTCTAGAAATCTTCTAATAGCTCATAAATTGACGGAATAATGTTGTTAAGACGTTTCCGTCTTGATCAGGTTGAGATCGTTTATGTGCGGATCGAGTTTTTAGCGAGTTTGGATATCGGACCAGTTCAGGTAAGTCTTACGGACTTGCTTAGCTAATGATACATATATGGGTGTGTATTATTGTAGTGGTGTATGTTGGGTGTTTATAATTATAACTTGAGAAAGATAACATTACGGTATAAGTAGACCCAAGTGTATGAGAACGGGTCGTGACATCACCGCCCAGCGCTGCTAGGTGACTGGGAGGCTCTCTGCGACTATTCCATGCCGGTAGGCGGTGAGATGCATTAGATCCACTCCGGATGGTTTACGGGGACAAAGGCGAAGGTCGATGGGACCTTCGTGCCACACAATAAGTTGAATTAATATAATTGAATCACCTAATGGAAGATAATAAATGATTGAGTGCAAGCATGCTGTGTTTTTAATTTCCGTTTTGCGTGTGTGTGTGCTACTTAATATTTACTTATATATTGAATTGTTAGCTAACGGTGTATATCGTCGTTGATAAATCTTGCAGGGTGGGACATTTTTGAGGGATCCAAAGAGAGGTGGTCAACTGGGTTTCCGTACTAGTTGATTTGGGTGTTAGTTTATTTTGGTGACGAGAGTCATTTTTGGATTATGTCACCTATTTGTTGGTTGATGGTCGTTGCTTCATGACATTTTACTTTCAAAACGTTTTATTCGGTTTTCTTTATTTGTGTCTTGTTGTAAGATCCGGTAAAGTTGTTGTCAAACTAGGGTCGGGACCCATTGTGAGGTCCTAACCCGTAACATCCCGAGTTTTCAGAATTTGGGGTGTTACAAAAATGGTCTCATCCCAATCAATATCAGTACTAAATAGTGAATGCCTAGATGAGACTAAATAATAATTCATATCTAGCATTTGTTTGTTAGACGTTGACAATCTTGTTATCAACTATTTACTCTTGATTGTCTTGCCAAATTCGCTATTTTGTGTAGCTCATTGCACCTATTGCCTTCACAATATTTTTAATGATTGTTGATGGCATTATTTCTAGAGGAGCAACTGGTGTAGTTGTTGAGATAACTTTATACCCAATTGATATTATAAAAACACGTTTACAGGTAACCTATTTCATACTTAGTAACTTTGGATCTTGAAGCCATTAATTCTTTACCTACTTGGCTATCTCTTGTATGATTTTTTTTTCCACGAACAAAAAGAGGAAGGGAAATGTTAAAATGATGTAAACTTATTTGTATAAGTAAAAATGACCTTGTTGAAAATTGAGTTTCTCTCTTTTTCTTCTTTTGGGTACACTAGTATAGGAGAGAGGATGTTGTCTCTATCCCCAAATAATAAAAATGCAACTATATAAGCTTATAAAGCTCATACATGGATTGACTTTATATTATTAAACTGTCCATAATGTCCATAATGGTACTTGTTTTTGGTGTAAGAGAAGACATATGGTTTTGTGATATTTTCTTGTGCCAAATTTCTATTCTGATTACTTTTGGCTCTTATGATTGGAACTTTTAGCATACTTGTTGCTTGTTCAATTGCAGGTTGTTCGTGGGAGGAGCCAGGTAGTCTAGAAGGCCTCTACTCGGGGTTGGTTGGAAATCTTGTCTGGTTCTTACCGTATGGATCTTTTGTACCTTTTTTTAGAATTTTTTTGGCTATATGTGCATTTTTGTCATTGAGATTATGAAAGCAAGACATTGCAAGATCGTGCAATGCATATAACACGTAGTTTATTTCTTGATATGTGAGTGTTTTGTTGACTATAATCACTAGATTAAGAACAAACATATGTGTAAAGCCCTCAACCACATATCTATCCATCCACGTGTTTAAGTTATAATTTGAATCTCACGTATAAACATCCCTCTCCCACTTATCTATTCGCAAACTAACAATTAAGTGATGTACGGATTATTTTGCGTTGGTTGACGTTTCTATGGAAGAGTGATAGACTTTTCTCCTTAGAGTGATAGACTTTTCTCCTTCACGACCCATCTGAATAGGTTTGATGTTAAATGGTTTCAGAAAAGAGCCATTAATCTCAACATATTGCTTCTTAATCACGACCATAAATGAAACATCAACGGTAACTAAAAGATTTTGAGAAGATATGTGATAAGAATTACCTAGAATGAGCTTTCCTCTACAACTTTCTATTTTCTTTTCTTTTTTAATTTAGCCAATGTCTGTATATTTTGTGTTGTATATGTGTAGTTGATCTCATTCGACTGATACAATAAAAGCAAGCGAAGTTATCTACATTAGCATGGTATGTTGAATTTATCCTCCTTTAGATCTTTATTTGTTGGCTTCTTTATACAAATGTTGAGTGGGATGTTTGAAGATACATTAATTGCTTGTTTGCTAGACTTTATATGGTATAATATGAGAAATACTTTACTTGAATCATGATGCATTTAATCTTGCACAAAAGCTATGTTAATCAATTTCAATAGTTCTAACATTAGTTTTTCACATTTATATTTGCGGTATAAATTTCTTGTGTTTGTGCGGATTCTGGGTATCACTTTCATGATTTATCATGTGTTCTTGTAAAAGAACTTATGTAATTGGTTGTAGATTGTTGAGTAGTGTCATCTTTGACGAGGCATCTACAGTTACTGTCGGAGGGACAGTGGAGCAAAGCCGCTTGAGACCTTAACTTAATTAGACAGTTTTATTGTTGATTGTACTTTTGCGAACCCGGTTCCTAACTTTGTTGTGTTGGAACTGGTCTCCAAATATGATTTTGATTGTAAATAATGTGAAAGTGTGAGCTTTGTAACACCCCGAATCCGTAGGACTCGATGCGCTACTGGGCTAGGATCTCACAATGGATCCTGACCCTAGCCTGACAACAAGTTTACTGAATCTTACAACAAGGCACCAACAGATTAAATACAAAACATAAAACTGATATAAAGGTGTCAAAAGGTTTACACAAGTACTGGCTGAGTACAATTAAAACATAACATATACATGATCACAAAATCCCACATCCCACGAGAACGACCTAGTGTACGGAGCCATCAGCAGATCACCCACTCTGGATCACTCTGCAGTTCTCCTAACCTGCAAAGTCTACAACACGGTATGAAACCGTTAGCTAACCATGCACATATATATAGGAATATACATAAGCACAATCACATGTCATAAAAGCATAAACACCACAACATGATATCACACATTTACCCGGTTTATTATCTGTATATAAGTCCAATCACTCATCATATAAATATCCAAATATACCATATGTGACACGAGGAATATAACCATCGCCTCCGGGTGCTCATGGCAGCTGGAGTGGCCTTGGGTCACACCCCACCCGTGTACCCTAAGGGAATGGGGAGTGGTCCACCGTTTACCAGGTCTGACCCAACCACAGAGAACCGCCCAGACTCCCAGAAGGAATGAAAGGGACAGCTGTCACGACCCTACAATGGGCCAACATAATACCATAGGTCGGTAATAATAGTATTGCATGCTATCAGGCATAAAACAATCACCACTCATGCAACATCCAATATAGGGATGACAGCTAAGTAAGTCCTATGGACTTACCTCAATCTCAAAAGTATCTCGCTACGAACAATTCCCAGAAACGTTCACTCCAACTGGAGGACAACACAGCCTATACAAGGCACACACACACACACACACACACCACACACACACACACACACACACACACACACACACACACACACACCACACACATATATATATTATATATATATATATATATATATATATATATATATATATATCACAATCCTATCACACACAAAGGGTCACACCTAGACCCAAGGGATCCATAAGGGATCAAATCCAACTCGTAACCTCAAGGCCATAATCGGCATATCTATATCATACTCATCATAAACCGATACCTAGCATGATACTAGTTCCCTCATACTAGAAAGGAAAGGAACTACCTAACTATAGGTAGTCCCGAGACAAGACGCACCTGCGTGAACGGAAGACGCAGGGGCGGAAGGTTAGCGGCCGCAGGCGCGGCGGGACGTAGCCGCGGGGGCGGTGACAAGGTCGCTGGCAAGCGCAGGCACGGCGCTGGCACGGCGCGGGCGCGGCGACACGGTAGCCGCAGGGGCGGTGACTCTCGGCCGCGGGGGCGGCGACAGTGCATAACAAGATCCCGCGAATCCTCTTTCACCCTTCACGTGATCAATTCCCGTCTTCACTCAACCAAAACCAAGCATATACATATACATACACATACCAACATTAATCTATACTCCATTCATCTAATCCTAAGCTAAGGAAGAAAGATTCAAGGAAAAGGAAGAAGAGAGCAAGGTAAGAGGCTTACCACAGCTATGGCTTAGCAAGGAAAGGACAGAACCAAGGCCTCACAACTGACTTCAAGCTCAGCAACATACATCACAAGCATACAACCCAAAAAGCCACACAAAACTCTTCCACACATCCAAGAACACAAGCAAGATCAAGGAGGAGAGAAGGAAAACAAGGGATCGTGAGAAGCTGGATATGGGTGAGAAACCCTTGCTCAAACAGCCAAGGTATGACTTAAAGAGGAAGGGAAACGGAAGAGTAAAGCACGGTCAAAGGGGTCAATGAAAACAGCTGCAGCCGCAAGAACCCGCGGGGCAGCGGAGGTGGCCGCGGGAGCGGCGACCCGCAGGTGCGGCGGAGATGGCCGCGGGAGCGGCGACCCGCAGGTGCGGCGGAGATGGCCGCGGGAGCGGCTGGGCCAATCTCGGCCAGAGTCGAGCTCGGTCAAAGACCAATCTCGGTCCGAAAGAAAAGGGCTCTAACAAGATTGGTCAAACTTGGAGTATTAAATTTTTTTGGTTATAGCTCTTTATTCTTATTCAACATCCTTATTTTAATCCAACTAAGGTCACTGCCATAATCTTTTTTGATGCCTTTTCAAATTTCTTTTTCCCTACTTCATATAAAACAAGAATTCCATTGATCACCGAATTAATCTACGTTGCGCGTGCGTAGCATGCGCGATGCGCCTAGTTAATATATGTGTAGGAATAAGATCGAGCAAGAACAAATTTTACAATAAGAAATGAGAATGGATCTCGACCACGTGATTAAATAAAGTTAACGGCTATAATATGTTAATATACGATTTACCTAATTAGCAATATACTTGTGTTCAACGTCTTCGTCTTCCCATTCCATCGTTTGGAGAAATCTCAAGCTGCAATGGAAAAAGTTACGTAATCATATAACAAATGATAACTCGTGATGTTTAATTGCTCGTGTACAACTAATATAGGTTATTATCATTTGTATATAAACAATGTTAATTAAACGTGCACATATGTGTCTATTTATGTTAGGTGCACACATACCTTCAAATAGTTATTCGTGTCTTATTTTTGAAAGTTTTTGTGCACATATATGCTTTAGTTATTATATCGTGTAGTTACTCGTGCAGTTTCAAATCAGTTGTGTAATTGCACTTGCTCGTGCACATAGACATGCTTTATTTATCATATCGTGTAGTCACTCGCGTAGTTTTAAACTAGTTGTGTAATTTCACTTGCTCGTGCAATCAATGTATTCGTGCATATATGTAGTTTGTATGTTGAATATCGTATGATTTAGATGTTAAACGTGTGGTTTAAAATGTTATATAAGCTTTATTGGCTCGTGCATTTGTATTCATGCATATATTTACCTATGTGTTGAATACCGTATGTTTTAGTAGTTAGAAGTGCATGTCGTTTTATTATATTCACTTGCTTGTGCAATGTTATTTGTATTATTGCATATTTTGTTGAATTATATATATGCCCCATGCAAGTTTAATAGTGTATAATAATAGTAAGTCACATATATTTTATTCGTGCACATTGAATTAGACTGTAGTAATATTGAATTACCATACTAGTGAAATATGTTTGTCATTTTGTTTGTAGTTACCAAATAAGTTATTGGTGTAATAACCATGTGAACGAATATTACCTTATGTAATAACTAAATTATAGACGTTCATATCTTAATCCGATGATTAATATGCGTTCTTATTTCTTATCGTAACACTTGTTTTTGCCGGAACCTAATCATATATGACTATATATGGTCGGGCTCAAGTGATAACTTTTCTTACGGTTGGGAGTAAGAATCTCTAAGAACCATCAAATAAAGAATTGAACTTTCAATATTTTGCACCACTTTAAGAGTTTATTGTTGTGAAAGTGTGAAACACATGATAAAAATTGAGATATACACTATCAAAAAATAGAATTATATTCATCTAATATTTTTGTTAAAATTGTAATCACATGTTGACGTTATAAAAACTCTCACCTTTTTTCATGGACATTACATGTTGTTTCTATCTATTGTAATTCCGATCCCACACTCTTCGAACAAAAAGTAATCGTATTTCATAGAATTGCAAGACCACGGATACTACAAACACCTTCATGAAATACAAAGGTTAGGTACCATATAGTTTTTTTACTTTACTTTTGTTTTCTTAATTTCAATTGCGACTCGTCTATTTCGGTTGTTATGCATGTATTTTGATTGTTATAGTATTCTTTGTCGATTAAATGTTCATAACTACTTTTTTTTTAATCAAATAGCGATCATTATTAATATTGTGATATTAGTTTTTGTTTCAATGTAAACGTCGTTAATTGCGTGTTACTGAATACAAAGGTTAGATACCGTATAGTTTTTTATTTGACGTGTGTTTTCTTAATTTCGATCATCACTCATCTATTTCAGTCGTTATTTTCTATTCACTATAACTACCATTTGTTTATTTCGATTGTTTTGTATGTATTTCAATCGTTATAGTAGTTTGTGTATGTTAAACGTTCATAATTGATGTACTTTGATCAAATACCAATCATTTGTATGTATTTCGATCGTTATAGTAGTTTGTGTCTATTTTACATTTGTTTTTTTTTTTGATTTTGATCATCACTCGACTATTTCGATCATTAGTTTTGCTTCACTACCATTGTTTATATCGATCGTTATGTATGTATTTCGACAGTTTTAGTAGTTTGTGTCTGTTAAACTTTATTGACATGTAAATATCTAGTAGCAAACATGTAAATATATTGAAAAAAGTCCTAGGTGGCATATCTCAGTGGTTGACATGTGGATTTAGTGTGTTTTGTTTTAGTATGTTATAATAGATTTGTGTCCGTTAAACGTTTGAAATTGTTGTTGTTTAATCAAATACCGATCGTTATGTATATATTTCGATCGTTATGTATGTATGTATTTCGATCGTTATAGTAGTTTGTGTCCATTAAACGTTCGTAATTGAGAAGAGTGATGGTGTTTTTTGGAATCTGTAACGTAATAACTTTGATACTATTGTTAACGTTATTCATGGTAAGTTAAAACGGGGACATATATTATTTTCCCTTATACAATAACTACTATAGGATGTTCATTTTGTCAGATCATGTGACTGTGAGAGGTTCATACTTCCTACTATAAGATCCTATTATTATTGCTTGAACTAAAGTCTTATATCCAAAGTCACAAATTCATAATAAGAAATTCACATTAAACACGAGAGATTATGAAAAAATCATATACTTAACTCGAATGAGCTTCTATCTACTCCTTTAACTTTAGTAGATTCTCCAAAGAGGATAGAAAGATCTTTGTCCTTCAATATCTTGTCTTGATTGACATGTAGATATAAAGCTTGAATGATTTTTTTTAAAGGTTTATAACAGAATAGGTGAAACTAGCTTAATACCCGTGCCTTGCACGGGATTTGATTGTAATATTAAACAAATCAATATCATACACATAAAAATTGTATTGAATCCCAATATATATTAAAATTTTACGTAAGATATTCAATAAAACCAATGGTTAAAAAGTTCGGGTTCTCCAAAACATGTTCAGGTAAATTCATACTTAGTCATTTGATTCCACTTATTTTCCCAACCTTATACAAAATTTGATCATTGATTAGGGAGGATCCCTATCTTTCAAGACTTGTTATTGCTATTATTAAGTCTTGGTACCAGGGAGAAGGTTTATATCAAGTATATGGCATACTTGATTGAGAAAGAGCTGCAGAGTTCCAAGCCGCTAGAAGGGGTAGGTTGATGAAATGTTTTGGTCAGCATAGTTCCCTAGGATCAACATTTATTAGTTGTATAACTTATTCTTGTTGTTCAAATTTGACTATTAGGTGATGATACTCTTAATTGCTCATGTTTCTATTAGTTATGTCGAGAATGAAGGAGATCAATAGAGAGATCCAAAGGAAGATTGCATCTTCTTGATCATGATAGAGTTGAAAGATAAAAGAGTTTGTAAAGAACACACTCTTGCATACCTGTCTTAAATCAATTTCATTGACCCCCATAAGGACAAAGGAAATGACTTAATGTATACATGATCAAATCAATTTTAAACATCTCGGATGGTACCAATACTCTATCACCAAATATGTAGAGTGTTACAAACTACGGAAGCAAGTTGAGTGAATGTTGGTGGTTCGTCTAGATGCTAGCGGATAACTGCAAGAGAGGGGAGAATATTTTTAAAAAAAATAAAAGAAGATCAATTAATATGTGAACAAGCGTAATAAATTAATATAAATCACTTGTCATATTCAAGATCAATCCTCATTAGGTAGCAACACAGGAATCTCAACGGAAAAAAGATCAATTGAGTTGTGAGCAATCATATGAAGCATAAAGTAGGTAGCAGTTGCTTATAAGTGAGAGAAGTTGTGCAAT